>JAROYC020000014.1:7596835-7610295 GCA_029619255.2 Dynastes hyllus
ATCCAATGATGTAATAAAAAAACTGTTAAATCCCCTGTCTTACCCATTTTTACTTTGACTTCCCCTGTTTCCTTTTGCTGTCTCTATTACTGCTTGCGATTCTCTCATTGTCATCCTGTTAATCCTTGTTAATTTATTTTCTATGCTGTTGTTTTTTAGATCTTCTACCATTTTTTCTCTATTTAGTTTGTCAAACGCTTGTTGGAAATCTAGGAACAGTATGTGCATGTCAATATCATATTCATAAGCCTCTAATATTTGTCTTAGTATATGAATAACGTCTATTATTGATTTCTCCTTTCTAAATCCAAACTGGTAATTTCCTATAAACTTCTCTGTATACTGAGTTAGCCTCTCTTTAACTACTTCTGTCATTATTTTGTGTCACATTTAGTAATATAATACCCCGGTAGTTTCTACATAACGTCTGATCTCTCTGTTTAGGTATTGGAACTATTGTTCCAATCTTCCACTCTTCTGGCATTCTCTCTTCTCTCCATATTACTCTTATTAATTCATGAATTCTTTTGAACAGCTCCTTTCCCCCGTATTTTATTAGCTCTCCACATATACCATCACAGCCCGCTGCCTTTCTGTTTTTTAATTTTTGTAACTTCTGCGTATAAGCTCTTCATATTCTTCACTATGCTCTCCGTCCAATCCTATTTCTCTTTGTTTTGTTATTTCCGTCCCTTTATATAATTCTTCCAAGCGTTTTCTCCAGGTATCTTCTCCACTAGCTGTCATCGCTTTTGTTTTACTTTTTCTTATCTTTAGGTAACTATATATTGGTTTTGTGTCATTCCTTCTGTTTTCCCTTTCGGTTTCTTCCATTATTCCCTCTTGTTTACTTCTCTTTTTTGTTTTACATACTTTCTTTGTTTTTTTTCTTTTCTCTCTGTATTGTGACATGTGTTCTTCTGTACCAGATTCTAGCCATTTTAGTCTTGCAGTATTTTTTTCTCTATTGCTTGTTCACATTCCTTATCAAACCATTCATTTCTTCTTGTACTTTTTGCCATACCTATTTCTCTCTTTGCAACTTTATTAATTCCTTATTTTATTTTGGTTCATTGTTCTTCAATTCCCTGTTCTTCAAACTGCATTTCTTTGTTTATCTCTTCCCTGTATTTTTCTTTTATTTTTTCTTCTTCAAATTTTTTATGTTCCTCTTTGTCTTTGATTCTCATTTCTTTTTATTTTGTATTTCGCTATCACTAGGGTATGATCGGAGTCAATGTTTGTTTCTCGGCATGACCGCATATCATCTATAATTTGCCTATATATCTTTTTAGTCAAGACGTGGTCAATTTGATTTTCTGTCGTACTTCCTGGTTTCAACCATGTTATTTTGTGTAGCTCCTTATGCTTGTATTTTGTACTGCTTATCTCCATATTCAGTGACTCCGCTAAATTGCATAACCTTCCTTCGTTGTTACTGGTTAGGCTGTACTCCCTCCTGGTAATATACTTCCTTCCCAATTTGTGCATTAAAATCTCCGATAATGAGTAGTATATCATGTTTTGGTACTTTATCTCCTGCATCTTTTAATAGCTCATAAAACTGTTGTTTGATACCGTCATCACTAAAGCGTGACAAACGGTTGCACCCGCAGAGGCGCCGTGAAAGGAGCTGTGTTTACTATGTACATACAAGGAATCGAGTGGACGTTCGGTTATTATCGGGTGATCGGTGTGCGTGTACTATTTATGATGTTCGAGAAACTAGTGGAACCGTCCGGGGCGTACCACGCAAAAGTAGACACAGTATTATTAAAAAAATAATAGATTGTTACCTTTTGTTGACGTATCGATGACCACTGCACCACTGCGATAATGTGCGACCATGGTATGCCGCGTAGTACTGCAACATAAGCAATGCTTGCATTGTCGATTCTGTCAGGCCTCGACGACGGTCTGAAAACCTTCTCGTATACTTTGCAAATGATCGTTCAGCATCTAATGAAGTAAGATTTGCGAAATTCAAATACTCCTGTATCTCTTCTGTGCAGTCTTGAATTCCAGATATAAATCGAACCTTTTCTAAATCCGGATTTTTATTTAAAACTGCACGAAATTTTTGCGCGACATCTAGTCCTATAGGATCCGTCAAGCTTTTTAGAGCGGCTGCTACGAGTCTTGTATAGATAAGTGAGTATTTTCTAACTGCGAAATAGTTTGTGTCACAACAGAATAGTTTATGGAAATGTCATCTATTTCTTTTTGAACGTCCGAATCGGAAAAAAAGTTGCTGGCTCTCGCGAACTGCTTGAGAATTAAAAGAATTAAGTTTGAACATGACATGTTTCACTTGGGAATAATATTTGCGATAGTAAGATACTGCCCCGATCCATGTTCCCCATCGCGTCAATACAGACTGAGGTGGTAGCGGAATTTGCGGATACAATGTCTTGAAATACGCGGATATGTTTGGGAGATTTCACAAACACTTTTTTGGTAGATGATATTAAATCATTTACCCTAGGATACTTGCTTCGAATTGTTTCTGCTACGAGATGACATGCGTGTATGAGGCATGTTATGTGAAGAAGAGTCGGAAAGCATACTTTTAACATCCTACCAGCTTTCAGCATTGTTGCGGCTCCGTCAGAAACTAACATGGTGATTTGAGCTCCTACAATACAAAATTATCTTTACATATTTTTTATGTTTACAACGGTTTGGGCATCAGTTCTTTGAATCCTTTTATTGGCTAACAACAAGGAAACTGCTAGACAATTACGTTTTAAAGGACGCGCCACAATATGAATCACGCTGTGTTTCTGAGCATCAGTAGTTTCGTCCGCATTGAGCCAGATTTTTTGATTTCTCAACTCGTCTTTTATACAATCTTTTACTGTACTTTGCACATGTGGTAAATTGTACCGCAATTGTCTTTTTGTTGGTAGCTTCCATGATGGAACATATTTATCCCAAAAAAGACGAAAGTTTTCATTATCTACTAGGTGTTGTGGGATGTTGCACGTGCTCAACATGAAAATAAAGCCACAAAAATTGCTAGTGTGTTGATTTAACATGGAATGATCCTAGCGTTTCCTTCTCCGCTTAAGAGAAGTATACACCTGTAATTAAATAATTGTATGGAAAGATTTTTATTAAATAAGCAAGTCGACAGTTCAAGTTAGAGTGATCAGACAAGTGGTGGGGCAGCAAAGAAACGGAAATATCGTAAATACGACGATAACTGTTTGAATTCTGGCTTTGCATGCACATTTTGAAACTTTTGGGGACGGTTGTGCTGCAGTTGTGGATAAGAAAAATCAATGAGGATGGCGGTCAACGTTGTTTCCCTTAATTGCACAAATACGTGGCCTATAATAAAGTCGTACCTTTCAAAGGTCACTGACGGCTTGCAAAATACTTTGAGGAAGACAATGTCAAGAAATTTGTGTAGATTCTTTCCGTGCTCAAGCACCACCAGAATTCACATCGCAGGTAGAAGAGGGTCTAATTGAACTCTCTTGCGACAACAGCCTGAAAACAAAATTTGCTTCTTTGGATATCAATCAAAAATGAATATCTAACTCTGAGTTCAAAAGCTGTAAGGATCCTCATTCCCTTTGCGACAATCTATTTATGCTAAGCCGGATTTTCAGCTGTAGGCTGTGGCGATCAGGAAGTTCACCCGTCACATTAACTTACTGGTCGTTTTCACCATTTATTTCATATTTCTTTATATTTTCATGTTTTAGTTTGATGGTTCTTGTGATTCAATTTTAATAAACGTGAGCTTCACATTGTGAGGTTTATCTTAAGAGTTGTTTTCATTGCTGTGCCTGATTTATGTCATTGTACACATATTTTGCAAACGGCGCCGGGACAAAATTCAAAGTGAAATTAAGCACAATATAAATTGGCAATGTAAACGATTACATACACTCTTCATCGTGCAAGCAGGGACTTTTCAATTCCAATTCCGCTTGGAAGTGAATGCAAATGTACCCTTGAAATAAGTGTGTCCAACCTTGAGGGAGTGGGTAATACGATACGTCTATATCGTGTGAACTAATATTATTTAATATTCAATATATTTTGTGTTTGTGGCGAATTTCATCTGAAGTAAACATAAATACTGTAATCTATACGACTCCAGTTTTATTTGTTGTTCGGGATCTCGGGATTTAAATAAAAAGAAACACTTATTTAAACAGAAAAGCAGCACGTAGTTTATTCTTCGCCACAATTACGCATTGCATATCTACACTCTTGGCTATAACTATTTACCCATCTACATTTTGTCTGGATTTTAGAAAATTATTTATTTATTAAGAGCATCGCTAAGATGATTCTGATCCCTTTAAGCAGAATTAATGTAGTAATATTTAGCGTTTTATGTATACTCCTGTATGATATTTTTTTTTCTTTTCTGCTTAATAAAACATATTATTATTATTATTATTATTATTATTGTTATTTAGTGGGTGTAGTTATTTACCTATCAATTGAATCTCCTTAATCCGGAAATTAGGGGTCCAGGTAGGGTCATAAAAAGACCCGAAATATTATACAATTATCCTTCACTAATAAATAAGCTGGGCAAATATGCGGTAACAGCCAGAGGCGTGGTAAGCGCATAAAAGTTTACACATAAAGTAGAAGGTAAGAAATAAATTATATACGTGCTGAAACACTTACCGTTTTAAAAGTCTTCCGTGAAATCACAAACTGGGTAATATCTGTTAAATATTTGAATCATTAGATATGTTTCCACAGCTGTTTCAGTCAAGGGGTGACGTGGGGAATAAATGTTTTTTAATCCAAAACGAGTTCGACATCAGATGTTATATTTGCATATTTAAAATAATCTTTGAAACAACTTAATGCATTTTCCCCAAACGCACCTTCACATGCCCCAAATTTTGTCTTAATAAAAGAAAATCAGTCTTTCTCAAAAACTTTTCAAATTTTTGTTTACACCAATTTTTTTCCCCAAGGCAAAACTTTAACATTCGAAATTTAACAAAACCCCCTGCGCATAAAAAATTTTTGAATTTTTTCTTTCCCCCCCTGTCGAAATAATTGTTGTGAATATTTTGCCTTTTAAAATTTTTCTTAAATATTTCCTGACTTTTCTTGTTCTGCAACTTCTGTCAGTTAAATTTTAAAAATACCTTTTTTACGTAAAATATTTTTTTGTAGAAAACGCAGTCTGCAACCATGTTCCCCAACTTAACAATCGGCTGTGGGGGCAGGTAAATCAGGACACAGTTTGTGAAATAGTGGGGTACTTTTGGGGATTTTAAAAACACTCCTTTTTAAGAACCCCAATGCATTTACTAATGGAAAACATGTAGGAATCGTTTGTGCCGCAGGTTTTGGGGTTTGGATTTTCCCGTTACATGTGGGGTTACCACTGTGTTCTTTAAAGATCGCCCCAAAAAACGCATGTTTGCGGCCCTCCTCAAAAACATTAAAAGTTGCTTAGTTGAAACTTCAAATTTGTTCAATGAGTTCAACACTACCTTTAAAATCTCATCGGCAGTACAATTTATAACTCTTTTGGAAGCAAGTAAGACGGAGGATGACGGTGATGTGGTTCCATTGTACGTACCATTCATTAAACAGAATGTTTTTGACGATCTGTTGTTTCGTCCACACAAAACCCCAATCTTTTATCTTTAAATTTCCCGTTTTCATTCTTTTTCCTATATGTTCACGAGCAAATGGCACTACATTTCGTATCGATGTCCGACTAGGTAATTTACAGTCCGGATATTTATTCCAGAAGGAGACAAATACTTCTTTGTCTAGTAAACCAAACGATAGATTACATCAAATAAGAGTAACACATAAGTCAAATGTAAATTTTTCTTGGTCTCGTATGCCCCTTTTTGCAGAAGAATGCTGTTTGCTTTCGATGTGGCGTTGACAATGGCTTCTGGACTAACACATTAAAGGGTTTACAAAATAGACATTGAATTTTAGCGCCATCAAAAAATTTAAATCCGGCATGTCCACTATGAAGTTTTTAACTGTGTCTGCCATTGGGGTTTTCCCCGACTCCTAACCGACATTTTTTAAAACAAACATAAGCGTACAATTACGAAAACTACTCACATACAGCATCGATTTAGTACTGACGCTGTGAACGCGTGAAATAAATAATCACCGACTTCGCACCACAGATCTACTACATTGACTGTTACCGCTGTTTGCCCAGACTACTAATAAATATTGAATGTAGTGCAGGTGAAGATGATAATTCCTTATTTATCTGGAACTAGAATTATGATTATGAATTTAGATTTAGTGGTTATTGTTCTTTTAAACAGTGAATATCCTTAATATAAATTATCTAAAATAAGTACTAGAATGCCGAAAACAAGAGAGTTGCCTTTAAATCACACAATGATTTCTTTACATAATCTAGGCCGAAGTAATAGAGATATCCAAAAAATGAAATTAATTTCCCCAAACTGTTGACTATAACGTTTAAAAAAGTCAAAGGCTGGCCCTTTTAAATAGAAAACGAACAGGACGACGGAAAGTGACAACATCAACGGAAAATCGTCGAATAGTTATGACGAGTAAACGGAATAGATGAAAAATTGACCTGAAATAACGGCTGGAATAAGTATTGAGCGTGAAAAAACGAGTTAGTTTAACCACCGTGGAAGGAGGTTAAGAGAACCACTCTTACACAAGCAAAATAAAATAAAACGGCTGCCGTGGGCTAGAGAGCATCAATATTGGACTGTTGATGAGTGGAAAAATGTTTTGGAGACCGATGAATCCAAATTTGAACTCTTTGGTTCCGTTCGTTCGAAGGTCGAAAGGAGGATGAGCAGCGGAATCATGTGTAGTACCAACAGTCAAGCATGGGGGCGGATCGGTAATGGTTTGGGGTTGTTTAGGCCCCTCCCTAGAACTGGTTAAAATAGATGGAATTTTAAGAAAAGAGTGCTACCGGGAAATTTTAGAAACAAATGCTATATCATCTGGAATGAGAATAATCGGTGACTGTTTTATATTTCAACATGATAGTGATTCGAAACACACATCTAAATTGAGCCGCAAATCTTTAGAATCGGTGGAACGCGAAAGCAATAACAAAATAATGAAATAGCCTCCTCAAAGCCCAGGTGCTAATCCCATAGAGCTTTTGTTTCTTTGTTTTAAGAGTATTTTATTAAATGCAAAACTACAATTTCTTTTTCAGTTAATACTTCCTTTATTTATGCGTATTTCTTTGGGTGGGTAAATAATTATGGCCGGTAGTGTATATCAGTTACCGCGCGTCTCGTTTCTTGCACTTAAGGTAGCAGTCAGATTTCATTTGAGAGTAGCTTTTCGTATATACACTCTCAACTATTCTTGGAGAGTTAGCAAAAAGTGCTACTAGTTTCTAGCGCAACTACTCTCAGAACTGTGTCCACATAATGCTTTTAATAATTTTGTGATTCCTGTCTGCGAGTTATGAGAGGGGTCAAAAATTGCAAAAAAGGTGCCAAAATAAGGTTTCTTAAGAAGCTGACAGTATTATCAGCAAACCATCAAGAGTAAACTCAAGATTATTCTTTAATATTTTCTGTTTCTTCTCCTTATCGCGATATTCCTTGGGTTTTGTATGCCATGGTATTGGATTCTCTTCATAAATATTGATTAGTTTCTTTATATCTTGTTGACAACTAACATTATACAAAACTACTTTGAATCTTGAGAGTGCACTTAATACAAATATTATCGTGTCCATCTGCGAGCAAGTCGATGCAAATTACCACTCGATAGTTACTCTCAATCGACTCACATACATATGTCTATTCGCGAAATAATCTATCATCCACCATCGAGAGCTGCGTTCAGTTTTACTCTCTAGTGAACAGCTACCTTTAGACACAAATTTTAATATAAAAGCTCTTATATCACATCTATTTTTACCTGAATTTTTCAGGTAAATACAAAATGAATTTCATGGAAGTAATGCTGTAAATGAAAAGAAACGTTGCAGTTGTATAATTGAGCAACTTTTATGAACGAATGTATATACCAAGAACCATTTTGTGGAAAAACATTTACATTACCTACTTGAGTGTAAACAATACTGAAATAAATCTAGTTTGCACACGAAATAAACAGTTGATAAGAATGGCTTTTATCAAGGAAAAGATAGGGAAATGTAATTAGTTAATCTAGTTTTCCTAGGAAACCAATATATTTTTTGTATATAATTGTTTCATTTTTACGCTTTCAATGGAAGCAAGTTTGTTAAAGTAAGGATAATTAAAAGTATTTTAATTATACTTATTTTAATTTTAATTATAGTTAGAATCAGTTCACTAAAATGAGAATGCAATGGCCGATTAACCTGTTGAAACCGAAAATTGATATCTTTTGTCGTTTCACAGATATTTCCTAAAGTGTTGGCTCATCTTGTAAACTATAAGTGCTGTAATTAAGTGCTTTCAGAAAAGAACACATCAAAAGAATATTTATCAACAGAAACTACCATCCATCCATCCATAAGCGATCCTCTTCTACTTCACGGTGTCGAGTGTCGCGGCAGAAATATCTCCACGCGCGACGATCAATAGCCATTAGCTCTGTAATTCGGCCAATTTACTGTTTCAGCTTCTATTGGGTCGACCTCTTTTCCTCTTCTTATCCACTCCCGCCCTCCACACAGCTTTAGTCTTTCTGCTTTCCCCCATACGCACCATGTGACCGAACCGCATCAATTGTTTTTTTTTCTATCACTGATAGTACGGGATTCCCCCCAAAACATCCTCCCTGTTTTGGGTTACTAATGTGGTCCCTTCTCTTCCCCACTGCCGTTCTGAGGTAACGCATTTCGCTAGCTTGTGTTCTACTCTTATCCCTGTCACCCAAGGCTCATGCTTCACTCCCATATGTTAGTACTGGCACATGTACTCCCTTAAATATCTTGGCTTTAATGGCGGGACTTTTTTCCCTTTCTTTTTTTGAAAACCTTACTAAGCGCGTAGTACAGATTATTAGTGTTTGTTATATGGTTGTTAATCTCAGCTTCCATACTTCCTCCTGAATGTAAAACGGAGCCAAGGTACTTGAAATCTTTTATGTTTCACTGTACAACCATTCAAAGTAATATTCAATTGTTCTTCTTTTTTACTTATCATCTTGATTTCAGTTTTATTCGTGTTAATGCCCCATATTTTTTTTCCGTCGGGACTCAACATATACGTAGGTTCTTTTGCAGATTCTCTGCACTATTTGCGACAATTTAGTAATTGTTACAAATAAAAAGTCGTCCGCATGTAATATTTCAAACACATATACTTGTTGGAGCCTGCAGACACCCAACCTTGCCCCTTTCAGCTCGCGTCTGCCTTCTTTATACATGTCTTCCATGAGTATAATAAATAGCAATGGGCTTAAAACGATTCCTTGGCGGACCCCTACAGTTATGACAAAATCCTTTAAACTGCTATTATTTATTCTTATTAGATTCCGAGTGACAGCATACACACTTTTTACGGCTGTCAGTAGTGGCGTATCCACTCCTCTATCTTGCTTTTTCCCATATTTTTTTTGGGTACAGTACCCAAAGGCTTTATTCAGATCGGCGAAACACAGGTTAATTGACTGTCGTGTGCCAGCGTTTTTTCAGCTGGTCTTAAGCCAAATATAAGGTCAACAGTACATCTCCCCCGGGCCTAAATCCGTATTGGTTATCATCTATCGTTGTTTCCCAATTTTTAAACGTTTCCCCCCAGTGTTATCCCCATATATTTTGGGTTAACAACGCTCAGTATTGAGATCCCTCTGTAATTTGAGCATTTTTTTGCATCACCTTTTTTAAATATTGGCAAAATTAAGGCTGCTGTTCAATCTCGTGGTATAGTCCCAGTTAACCAAGCTGTATTCATTAATTTGTGCAGGCCATCATTGATCATTTCCGCTTTTATTTAATTTTGACCTGCAACTTTGCAGTTTTTTAATCTTTTAACAGCTGTATATACGCCTTCAGGTATAATTTCTTCTCCTTCCCCATCCTTTTCACATTCTTCATCAATTTCTCTGGTTGTCTCAGTGCTACCTTCGAGAATTTCGCAGAAATATTCTCTCCATCTTTCAACAATCAGTTTACTATCCGTCAACAGATTACCCTCGCTTTAATTTTTTTTTTTAAATTCCTCCAACTCTATCTTCTCTCAGATTTTCAAAGTTCTGTATAGAAGCTTTGCGTTTCCTTGGCCACCCACTCTCATCTTATTCCCATGTTTTTTGTTTTGCCTCTTTAATCTTATCCTTTACTCTTCTTCTTTGATCTTTATATATTTGATATCTAGATTACGTCTTGTTATTCAGGTAGGCTTTCCAGAGTTTTTCTTCTTAATTTGTGTTTTTATTTCTACATTCCACCAAGCAGTGCATTTCGTCGTTCGTTGCATACATTTACCACACTTCTTCAGGTGCTCCGCGCATAGCTGTTTTAAATACCTCCCATAGCGCTTCCACCTCTTCCATCTCTTCCCAGCCTGCTCTACCCAGTTCTTTCTTCATGGCTAACTGATATTTTCGTTTTATTTCCCACTGGTGTAATCTATGGACTTTGATGCTATGGGCTATGATATATATTATTTTCTAAATTTTTTACTTCATCTTGGGTAGGTTTCTCTGAATATTTGATTATTGTTTGCACCAGATAGTGATCACTCTTATTTCTGCTCCTCTGGTCACTCTTATATCAATCACTTCTTTCTTATGTTCCCTTTGTACAATTAAGTCTATTATAGATTTCTCATTTCTACTATGCATAACTCTGGTGCATTTGTGGATGGCTTTGTGCTCGTAATACGTGTTGCCCCCTATCATACCATTATTATTACAAAAATCTATTAGTCGCTGACCGTTGTTATTAATATCTTCACCGTGTTGTCCCACAGGGTGATCCCTTCCGCCATTTCTCCCAACCCTACCATTAAAGTCTCCCAAAATAAATATTTCGCCATTTACTTAGTCTCTTTCTTCCTGCAGTGTCTCCCAAAATTCATCTTTGGTTTCTATATGCCACGAGCATTGTCTATCTATTATCTATTATTTTCCCAGTATTTAACCATCCAGTGAACGGAGAAAAAAAATTAGTACTGAATCCAATGTGCTGCGGGGTCTATTAGACCTCATCCGTGGGCTGGAGGGTTAATTTTAACTCTTATCAGTCTTTCGTTAATAAGTTTTCAGTTCTCTACATACTTAATACAATTCTTATCAATCATTACTCTAACTCCTGCTCTCGCTCTCTCATTTTCCTCCACCTCACTATATAATAGTAGGTGACCACTCACTAGTAGTATGTTTCCTTGCTTTTTCTTTTTTGTTTTCCCAAAAACTTGAGCTTGTTATTTTCGAATTCCTCCACGAGTTTGTTTTCTTTTCCATTTATTCTCTGTACATTCCATAAATCAATTTTCCACTTCAGTCGGTTACCTATGTTTGTGTTTTCCTGATCTAGTTTTAAACTTTCCATTCCAGTGTGCTTCCTTTTGTGTTTTCTTCTCTTTCTCTTATTCACCTTTTTTATTGCTCTAATCGTCGTTTTGTCTCTTCGACTGTTTGTATCTTGTATTCAAGGCATCTTCTTTCGTTTTGCCTTTCTTCTTTGCGTCTCATTTCGTCTTTAATCTGATCGAGCTCCTGGTTAGTTTATTCTAATTCCTTCTTTAGCATATCGTTTTGTGCGTTGGTATCTTCGAAGCCTACCTTCATTTCTTATCACATCTCATTTATTGCCTTCTACACCGCATCCATCTCTTCTGTTTCCTTTCTAACAGGTGATCGCGCAATAATTTTACTTTTCTGGAAGGCTGCTTCCCCATGTTACGATTTTTTAAAACTAGTATCCTTTATTTTTCGCTCATCTGCACTTATGCCGTTTCTGTCCAAACATACGCTATCAGTTGGATGGTTGACATTTCGCGCTAAGCCGTTACCACCGATACTAGAAGGCCTCACTGCTCTTCGATGACGTCACGCTGTTTAGGCGATGTATCGCCATGCATGATAGCCTAAGCGGTAAAGGAATGGTTCTTTTTCAGTTCTTTGTTAAGTTTTGAAGGGTTTCCGGTTTAAAGAGGATGCCAGTCGTCAACTGAGCCCTTCGCATCTCATTTGTTTTTATTTTGGAAAAACGAACTTCCAAAGAAAAAACCAAAAACGTAACCGAGCGCCGTTTTGGGAAAGATGTACATGTCGTGGATATTTAATCGAGTAATTATTATTATTTGCAATTGTACATGTATTTGGACGAAACTAAGGTTGAAATGATACAGTAATTGCAATTTTGTTCGAAGTGTTCAATTTCACGAGAATATTTACAGACATGCTATTTAACCAGGGTCTTAAATTTCCTATTATGTGGTGTTTTACCTAATTTATCATTACATGAAGAGATGTTTTTAAATGTATGTAATAAGCGTTCTGTTTTAATACAATATATTTTAAATTTTATCACTGAGCGTAGCCATTTTGGATACTGATTTTGTAAATGTCATATTCACAGCAGTGAACGTATTGCAACAATTATAATAACTTATTCTACGAATACCCTACTTAAAAATGATTTTGGGAAAAGTAATGATAGATTAGGTAAAACACCACATAGTAGGAAAGATAGATTAGGTAAAACAGGTAATTGACGAATGTTGGTATTGAACGGTGGTTAAAAAATTATTCCATTTTGTATTTCTTTTTATTATACGCTATAAGTAGTTATAAGTATTTTTGAACGTCTTACATTCTGAAGAGATACACGTGTTCATATAGTATTGGTAACGTATTTAGTTGTTTGTTAATATTACAAAAGCTGTAACAAATATTTGCATATTGAGATATAATGAATAAATAGTGCTACGTATGTATATATACAGCGTTATTTATACTAAGGATACCTTTTAAGTTATTGCAAAAACAATGAAAGAAATACTTTTTTTGGTACAAATCGTTTTATTGTTTTTCAAAATATTTGCCATTAAGATTCACTTTTACATGCGTTCGAACCAATTCTCGAAACATTTTTTCCACTCTGAGGGTGATATCTTCAAAACATGGTTTTTGAAGGCTTCAACAGCTTCTTGAGGTGACAACAATCGTTGTTCGCGCATTTTTGTTTAACATGCGGGAACAAAAAAAAGTCGATAAATCAGGTGAATATGAGCAATGAGACGTTAATTCGATATTTTTCTCCTTCAAATAATCAGTTATTTGACGTGCCCTGTGTTGTATGATGAAGGATGATATTGCGATTTTTTTCCGATTTACGATGACTTCTGGCAAACAAATCGTTGTATATAATTTAGCAATAGCTGTTCTTCGCTCCTCCAAAGCAATGCCTGCGAGATGTCCAGTACAAGGAAATGAACAGGCAATCATTTTCTTGGAAGTGCTTCGTAAACGAATAACTTTTGTTGAATTCGGTTCATCTGGGATCACCTAAACACTTGATTGTTGCTTAGTTTCCGACT
>JAROYC020000014.1:7610395-7669954 GCA_029619255.2 Dynastes hyllus
AGTTGCTCCGTTGGTACGTATTTTTTAACGGCCGCCCCAAAAAGTTAAACCCCAAAAAAAGTGAAATAAATTATTTTATTTACTTTTTCTCAAGGTGAATTGATGAAAAGGGTGGGGGGAAAGGTGAATGTAGATGAAAAATAAAGCAGTTCGCTCCTGTCATTTTAGTGAAAAAATTTTAGTTAAAGGCGGGAACGGTTTTTAAAATGGGATGCATTCCCTTATTAATATTGAAACATCTAAAACTCACACCACGCCCCGGAAGAATTTTAAACTTTTTTTCCCCCAAAATCGATTTTACTGTTGAATCCCCCCCTTTGTTTAATTAGATCAATAGCGCCATCTGTATGACAAAACGGGTACTATTTTCTGAATCCCTTTTTTTTAATCAATTTGTTTAAATTAAATTCGTTTTATAAACCCCAACTGTAAAACCCCATGGGCATACAGCCATCAACATGTTGGGAAAGCTCTTTTTCAGTAATCTATCTGCTTTTACAGGGTTTTGAAATCCTTGGAAAAATAAAGGATTTTTCGTTTTAAGGCATCACCTAAAAAAATATTATCAACACTTTTTAAAAAATACCAACTTTCCCCTTTACATGTTAAAGGGGTTTTTTTGCTATTAAAAAGATTGATGAACTACGTTTTTTTGTTTTTCCCCCAATATGTCCATAGTTGCATTGGCGATCATCCAGTAATACGAATCTGCTATGTCATGTGTAATTTTATTTATTATTTATGTATACGTTTCAGGTAAATTTTTTTCTTAGGGGTTGATTCATCCAATTTTTTAAAAGCACTTGGAAAGAATATTTCGAAATTCGATTTCAAATTTTCTAAAACTTTGGGGGGGTTCCGCAGAGTTCAATAAAAAAATTGTCATGATTGCCTTGTTCTCATGTTTTTTGCTTTCCAAAGTTTGGGTTCATTTTTTTTTTTTTTGAGCATTTCAATTGCGTGAACAAACGCTCAATAAATCTCAGCAAAATTTAGTATCGAAAGGCGTCTTGTCTTTAAACCATGTATTCATCAACTCCGAAAGGGTGTTTACAGGAAGCCGTTTGTGTACATAGAAAACGGAAGACGAAAGAAAAATTAAACTATTCTTAATAAAAGATGTAAGAAATGAAAACTCATTCTAAATAATGAAGCCCCAAGCTAACACGTAAAAAGTAACATACTGATCAAAAGATATGAAAATATTCATAAAAAAGGAATCGTTAATGAAATACGTTTTAAAATCCACGCGTATGGTAGATTCATTGAAATGTTAAAAAAGTTTGTTTTGAAAAAGTTTTCATATTTTCTGTGTAGCAAGCCTCATTTCGTTAATAAAATATTTCAGTTCAAACGTTGAAGATTAAAAACTAATCTCTTAGTGACCGTTTACTTTCAAACAGTTTCATTGATGGAACATCTCATCACTTTCCGTAATGGGAACGTAACACACGCTCACACACACACACGGGTAACAATACACCAGTCGCTGTAATTAAATCTCGGGTATAATGGACTTCTTGATTGATAGATACGGTGGAACTTCCAAGGCAGCGCACAACCATTGTACGTCATTGTGCGCCAATTCCGCGTCTGCAAGGAACTAGATAGTGCGCCAAAGGTGTCGTATATAACTCGTTTCAGGTATAGGACAGACAATGATTGCACTAGGAATAGGAGATTTAAGCAAACGCCCGCTGAAAATTGATTCCGTTTCGGGATGTCTTGAAAGAAGTGATGGAGATTTATAAACTGCTTGTTTTACAGAATTCAGTATTCTTGATGTTCATTGTTTAGCTACCAGAAATTAACAGAATGGTGATTTTGTCGCAACCTTGAATCGATATTTTAAACGGAAATACCATCCTTGTGCGTCTAAGGGCCAATTCCACAGGTGACACTTTAAAATTGAGTGTAATTTAAAATTACAAAGCTTTGCTTAATACGTTCCACACGGCTTTATGTTTTCTTTAATTCGAGCTAGGTTTTCTATATTATAAGCCCTACTTTAGGTACCGCTTAGTTATTTAAACCAAGCATCCTAACCTTAAAGTTTACATTCACAAGCGCAATCGAAAAAGTCGCCCCTACTGACAACGACAACTGACAAAATCTGCAGAATACAGTACGGTAGTATAAGCAGTAAGTTTTCGCCCATGTGGTTATATTTGTTGATTTTTTATTCTAATTTATTTTACCTACTTAGCCTAGGTTTATGAATATCGAGTTTGATATGTTGAATGATAATGTAGATATTATGACTATGACAAATGCTCGAAGAGTTGGCCCTACAATTGATTTATTTTATATAGTGTGACGAATAATAATAATTTTGTGTTCATTCTTTGAATCATTTTTGGGAATATTTAATTGCATTTTCACCTGAACAAACTTTCGAAAAACCCTATAGACTTGTTCTCAATGACACCGCATATTAGCTTCATTCAGTGATCCTTCTTCTTGTTTTGTACGCTTTTGTACCGCACGTCATTCAGAAAAAGTGCTACGTCACCATCCACAAGGGTATATAAACCGTTGTAAAATTTCATTCAGTAGGAATCTTCTCCTGCTTGCAACGCTGACGGTGTCTAAGCACCGTCTTAGGCAAGACTCACCCCTGCATCGCAGGCGGTGTATAGCACTGTCCTCGGCGAAACTCACCGCAGCAACGCAGACGGTGTACAGCACTGTCCTCGGCGGAACGACCCCGTAGCCGTGATATTTTTATTTGCGAGATTGATCATTTACCGCGTATAGATTGATTACCGAATTCTGTCTGAGTTTGTCGCTAAAAATCGTTTATAGTTTTGTAAATTAGATATATCTTTTGTACATAAAGTTGTCACCGAAATTGATTCCTGAATTTTGTTTTATTTTATTTTGCGAACTTTTTTATTTGTTTTTCTTTTGTAAATAAAAATGTTTAATTTTTTTTCCAAAGTATTCTATTTGTTTTATTTTCTTTTGTAAATAAAACATATTTCTAAGTGTACTCACCTCTATTATTTCTGTTGAATCTTGGACATATTCGCTATCCAGTGGTAGACTTGCAGATAAGCTCACACAAACACACGATATACTACCCACACTATTTCCATAATTAATAAAATTAGTTTAAATCTTCACGGCATAATTGCATCAATCACCATATAAGCAACATATGACAGTTACGAGAATATTGCTTTCTGCAATCGTATTCAGCACTAGCGTCATCTGGTGGTGAGAGGCGCAATTACAAAGAACAAGTAGCACCGGCTGGCTAAATACCTTTATTCTATCAAAGATAATAAAGACAAAATGGAAAACTAAATTGTTTTATTTGTGACGCGGTAAAAGACGCAAAAAATGTCTGTGTTCAAGGAAGGTTTGAAGGTGTTTTAGAGAAAGATTCTGATTTTTGCACATTAAGACAAATTTGTGAAGGTGCGTCAACAGAACCGTTATGTTATTCCAACGATTATTTTAATTACGCAAATATAACGTCGGATGTAGAACGTTCGTTTTCTGCATATAAACACACATTTTCCTTACGCCGCACTCGGTTTGCCGAAACAACTGTGGAAACATATCTAATGTTGCAGATATTTAACAGACATTATTCACATTTCACGGAAGACTCTTAAGACGGCAAGTGTTTGAGCACGTATTATACTTTATTTTTGACCACTTATTTTGTGTAAACTTTTATGGGCCCGCCACTAGCTGTTGGCGCAAATTGAGCAACTCTAATCATCACTTAATAATAAGTTTTATTATCTGAACATGTAATAAGTTCAACCTGAGTGCATTGTTGGGTTATACATACCTCTACAAACACATATGCTAAATATAGAATCGAATGCTGTCTCTTCAACATGGATATTTCGTGGAGAGAGAGGGGAGTCTCGCGGGTATATAAGCAGCTGGAGAAACCGAAAAAGAATTCAGAACGGCTTAACGGTTATGACTCTGGACTGTAAGCGGAAGTAAGAAGCACATTTGGATGATGTATCCAATAAATTATCACCATTGCTACTATGAAGATTAAAGGGAAATAAATATATCCTGTAGAGATGATGACAGAAATGTCTTTAAACGCTTAGAAATTCTAACTTTACCAGCGCGGTACAGTTCTACAGTTTTTACAATAGACGTAAAACAGAATATTACTAAATTCTCTTTTAATTCATAATTATAGGACCTATGACTCTAAAACCAGTATTAGTTATACTTGCTAGATTAAGTAAAGCAAGGGTGGGGAACTAATTACCCTCCACTCTCTCAATAAATTGCCTGCAAACGTTAAAAATATGCCACTAGAAGCTTTCACCGAGATCATGAAAGAAACCTTCATGAAGAATTTTTCACGCAGTTCTGTTAACGAGAAAAAATATTTTATTATTTTATTCTAGTAAGACCATTTCTCCCACCAACACCGTAGTTAAAAAGTTAACAAAGACCTCATAATTTTCTTTAACGTTTAACCAATAAATTCAGCAATGTAAAAATGGAATAATTTAGACACTACACAAGAGATACTATTGCGATATTCTCGAAAAGGAAAATATATAGAGTTCAGAATCGTAATTAAAAGATCAAAACAATTAAATTGCTGCAGCCGTAGGGCACCCAGGGGAGGATTTCATTTCGTAATTAAGTTCTTTTATAACTTTTTGTTTCGTTTATAGAAGGCAAGGCGCGGTTAACATAGGGAGGCAGTGGAAAAGTTTGCGAACTTATTTTTAGTGAAACACGGGAAAAGAGGAAAATAATGTGAGAACGGAGATGTTTCTAAATAAGTTGTTTATTTAATACAAACAAACGAACAAATAAAAACAAAAGAAAATTGCAACGATAGAAGGTGGGGAAAAAAAAAACAAAGTAAAAGAAACTGGCTAAATTGGACGACGAAGTTTAACATAAAACGGTTGTAAAACCCCATCTAACGGAGATAAAGTTAAATTTCAGTTTCTTTCAGGTTGTTTCACGTATGACGAAAGTATGGTACAACACGACGACTGTAGCCAAGTCTTGTTGTGTTTTGTTTGCGAGCGGAGTTAATGGTTTGTCAGGAACACATGTTTCGAGAGATGTCCTTTAATTTCAAGGAGGAAATTTACGGCGACGAACTACTTCTCTTACAGTTAGTTTATTGCGCTATAAATTGCGGAAAAATTCTACGCCGACTTGCTTTTATTTATTACAAGAGGTGCTTCTTTATAGCGTTTCGAGTGTGAAAGATATTATTTTATTTGTTTTTTGGAATCTGTCTCGCAGAGAATACTTCAAGTTAAATAATATATTAACTGTATATGGTATTTACATATTTGAATTGTGTGATCTTTTTATTTAAAGACGTGCGACGAGCGTGCTCCTTCTGGACTGTTTCGGTAACGTCAACATTCACAAAAATTGAGAATAAGCAGATCCACTTACTATTCTCTTCATCTCTCTTATTTTATACTTGAACAAAAATGAAAATAAAACGCTTTTCAATTATTTTGTAAAGTATTCTTCCCTTACCAAACGCTTACAAAAAACTATACTTGCGGGCACAGCAAGATAGTTGACGGTATTGACACATGTGGCTCATAGATGTCGCCAAAAGTAGAAACGTAATTTTAAGAACTGTCAAAATACTTAGATTATTTTTATAACCCAACAGCACGTGAGAGTTGTTTAATTAAGATGTTTACGGACTGAGTGATTTTGAAGTGAATACACGGCGGTGTCGAGCACGATGACCATCAACGTCAACCGGGATTTGCTATTTGTGTCCAAAGCTCAATGTGGGAATAACAAGCAATAAGTAATATTTACAAAGTTTATTTAAAAATGTTAGAAATCAAAGGTTCACAACAAAATATCATGAAAAACAAACATAATACACAATTGAAACAAAATGTGAAACAAAATGAAATAGTGTTCAACAGAAAGATAACCAGTAGTGAAACGATATGTGTCGGCTTAAATCATTTATTATTTTAAACGATCAAATGCTTGCATCTGGTTTCGGTATAAGTTAATCTACGGACTTGAGTAATTTAAACGGCGGTGTCTCTCGCGGCGAAAATCCGACTCCCTGAGGGATATTTTCCGGACTATGCTCAGCCTGTTACAGTTTGCTTAAATACCGACTTTCCACGCAGAATTGAAACTGATGCTGAGATTTTTGTAATCTGCTTAATCGCCGAATTGCTACGCAAAAGTCCATCGAAATGCGAATCTGGGGGGTTTATATACAAATTTTGTGCATGACGTTGCACTTTTTGTTTATGACGTACTGTGGCCTTGTACGTGACGCGTACAAGTAAGATATTCGTTGAGACATATCATTACACAAGCTCCAATCGGTTTGATTAATGAAATATATGCATTGGTGTTCAAAAATAATATACAGCGTGTTCCAAAATTAATTTACAAAATATAAATTGAATAAAATTGCAAAATAATTTAAAGAATTGTTACAAAAGATGACTATTATAGTTTTATACTCTTTTTTTAGCCTAGAAGTCTTTAAATTTGCGCGGGCGGTCATCGGTTCGTCACAAGCACTTATTCGAGGATAAAGAATTATAATAAGAGTACTCTATTAAGTTCGAAGCTGATTACCGCTACCATACCCATCCATTCACCATAAGTGAGAACAATTTGGAATATGATTGCATGATGTTCTATAATAAATTGCCATTACAAATTAAATTAGTTAAAAAATTGTCAGTGTTTAATTATTACTTGAAATAGAACCAATTAATATAGAAGAATTTTTAATTTCAAATATACGTAAGACTTGTTTCTGAATTTTTGCATGGAAGCGCTGCAATAATAAATCTATTTTATGTTATTCTATTCTAATCTGTTGTTGGTTTCTTCGTATGAATAAATGAATAGGTTCAATGGCAAAATCAGATACCAAATTTATAAATTCTACTGAATTTATCGAAAAACCATTTTGTTACTTTTGCTGAAATTGTTTACCAAAATTACCGATAAATCTTTTCTATATCAGTTACATTTTCCCGGACTTCCTTCTTACCGATTCTAATCCACTAGACCAAGCAGAGAATGCGTTAAATTGATTTTCCATTAACATGACACGAACACCTTCGTACGATGTTCATCATTCTGTAAGTAAAGGCAGTCGTTCCGAAGCGAAAGGGATAGAACTAAAACAGATAACGTCGATAACGAAAGCAGTCGAAATGTTTTTTTTTGTTTGTCTTCTAAGGACTTCTGGTCGAATAATTCATAAAAATATATGTGAAAGCATTGACAATAGTAATAGTAAATACATATACTAAATCACCTTTTATGCAATTTACAAGAAAAGTCCTTTGAAATCTTTTGTATCGTTAATCTCAGAGCTGTTTCCTCGTCAAATAATAACCTCAGAAGCATTTCAGGAAACCCAAATGACCAAGTGGATAACATAAATAAATCAGGAATATAATGTGGTGTTTGTGATTAAGCATGAAGCACTAAAAGATCAATCAAGATTCCGTACAAAGAGAGTCTATCTCATCTTAAATTTGGGTTTGGCGAATCTAGGACCTATAAAGCATGAAAATCTATAAGCATTTTGCTGAAGATGATAATGTAGTTACCCCCTATAAGTGAAGTGTTTCAAAACTTTTACGCATCGGTGTAGTTAAATACATTACACTAACGTTTGTACACACGTGCAACCTTACGATACTATAGCGCCATCTATTTGCATTATAAGTAATGTAAGCAAGCGCCAATCTCGGAAAAATACGGGGCAAATTGCATTGTGAAAACTACGGAAGCTCCACCGTTCAGGGAAAACTACGATATAAACAGGGCCGTGATGAAATTTTTCATTGATATAGGTTCGACGATCTACCTTTCGAACAAGCGTTGAAGATAGCAATCTAGCACATCTCGTTAAATAGTATTGCGCTATACGACTAGCGCGTAGCGAAGTAAGGCAGATTTAATTTAAGATTATGTTCAATGTGTGTTCGGTAGAAAGTTCTCAATAAATTGCTACGGCACGGTGAGCGGCTGAATCGACACGTCGAACTTCCGAGCTCGTTTTTGAAACATTTATGTTGGGCGTTCGCCGTTCAGCTGCGATACAATAAGGTTTTCGAGTATGTTGCTGTCATTTCTTTCCTAAACGATATCGGCGGAAAGGTTTCGAACGGATAAGCTTTCAGAATAAATATGTCCTTGTTGTAGCTCGTTCCGGATTTAATTAAATTTGCCTATTTGTTATTCGTTCGTTGTAGGTATGGCACGATTTCGTTTATTGGAACCTGCTTCAGCAATTTTTGTTTCCATATTTTCTTCGATAATCAAGAATTGCTAAGCACTTTTTTGCCAAAGTTTATTTGGGCTTCTACGTATTTGAAAAGTTCTAGATGAAAGTTGAAGCATATTAAATGTTACTGTGTAAAATCCCTATCGTATAGCTGTGTTAGACAGTCCGGTAAATGTCATTTTATCTCATGCTTATCTCGATAGACGACGCCACTTATTGGGCGAATATTTACATTTACTCTAAATATATATATATATAAATATATAAATATATATATTATATATAATTTACAGGAGAGAGGAGTAGAGATTTCGAGCAGAACTGTCAGGCGCCGATTGCGCGAAAATCGCCTAATGGCCCGAAGACCTGTAAAAAAGTCGCGTTTAACAGAAAAAGTGAAATCTGCTCGTCTCAACTTGGCAAGAGAATATCGACATTTCACAGACGAGAATTGGAAAAAGGTGAATAAATTAACATGATTTATACTGAATTAATGTTTGCATTATTTAATAGGTTTTCTTTAGTGACGAGTGCTCGCTCTGTGTGTTAGTGCAGCGAGCACAATTTGTTCGTAGACGACCTGACGAACGTCTCACAGAGTCCACGGATCTTCGAACTGTAAAACGCCCTCCGCAGGTAATGATTTGGGGAGTGATTAGTGGAGACGGACCCGGCCCTTTGTATTTTGTAGAAGATACAATGTCTAAAGAGCAGTACATAAATGTGTTAAAAAACACGTTATTATAGTATTTTAAGCCAGGACGTCGCATACCGACAGGGCGTAAGATAATGCTCCTTGCCATGTGGCAAAAACGGTTAAGAAAGTCTTTGAAGACAATCACATATCTCTTTTACGTTGGCCCGGAAATTCACCGGACTTCAATCCCATCGAGAACGTATGGAATCGACTAAAAAGTAAGGTATATGAAAGAGAAAACCCTACAAAGGAAATATTAATGAAGAATATAAAGGATGTATGGGAGAACGATGAAGATATAAAAGAGACAATCATATCTTGCATTGAAAGTATGCCCCGAAGAATTAAGGGTGTTAGTAAAAATCATGGGTTATGGGCTAAATATTAATTACTTATTTAATATTTACATATGTTACATATTTTTACAATATATTTTATAAATAAAAAATATAATACATGTATAGTTTATATTTTATTACGAAGAAACTATAAAATATTAAGTGTTTCAAGTAGTTTGGCCAGGGGCTGTATAATAATAATAATAATAAATCCGTTTATTCCATAATGCAATAGCATAGAATACGTCAAAAAATTGTAAATATAAAAAATAAACAATAAACATGAAACAAATAGTACAAACAAACACATACTTGTATATAAAATTATACTATACACGGTGCGTTAAAAATCTTTGATAGTGTAAAATGTGTGACTAGAAAGGTATTTTTTTAAAGTTGTTTTAAACTGTACTGATGGCATTTGCTTTAGTTCCTGCGGTAAGTGATTGTATATTTTAATGCATTGCCATACAGCTTGTTTCTGAACCTTAGTCAAATGTGTTTGAGGCGGGAGTAATTGATTATTAACTTTGCACCTAGTGCTGCGTTCGTGGTCTATTTCATATTTCTTAAAAATGTCATTATAGTGCTGCTTTACAAATATTGATGATGTTAATACATACATTGACGGTAAGGTAAGTATGTTGTTTTCTCTTAATACCGATTTGCATGAGTCCCTAGGTTTTAGTTGGAAGACGGCCTTTATGCAAGCTTTTTGTAATACGAAAATCCTGTTGAAATCTGCTGCAGTTCCCCAGAACATTATTCCGTATTGTAGCTGGGATTTGACACATGCGTGATAAGCATTTAATGCGGTATCGACACTTACACTTCGCGAAATCACTCGCAGACTGTAGCAGAAACTACCGAACTTTGCAGCGAGATCCCGAATATGGTCCCTCCAAGATAGAGCGTTGTCAAATACCACACCAAGAAAGCGAGCATGGTCCACACAAGAAATTAATTCTCCACCACACTGGTTTACTAGTTCTTCTGGCGCTGTTTTGAAAGGTAGGATATTTGTTTTGCTTGCGTTTAGCATCAAGTTGTTACTTTCGCACCATTTCTGTATGCAACTAAGATTTTGTTCTAGAGACCTTTTTATTTTTTCACATGTTTTCTCTCGAAGGATGCACGAAGTGTCATCAGCATAAAGAATTGCCAAGCCGTCAATGACTTCCGGTAAGTCGTTGATATACAGCAACAACAAGAGTGGTCCAAGAATAGAACCTTGGGGTACACCAAACCGGATAGTTTTTCAAGAAGATGATATTTCTGTACCAGATGTATCGTAAGTTACCACCGCTTGTTTCCAATTTGTTAAATAGGACTGAAGCAATTCCAAAGACACACCTCTGACACCCATTACTTGAAATTTGTGCAAAAGAACCTGATGATGCACGCAGTCAAACGCTTTCGATAAATCTATAAACGGGCAGGTGGTGATTTCCTTGTTGGCCACTCCAATCAATATGTACTCCCTTATGTACTTCCAAAGTTAATTATTTCCTTGCTGAACTATTATTTCCATTGACATACAACACTCGGTATATTAAACTGCTACAATATCATCCTTTGGTCTTATAGGTCGCATAAAGAGCGGGCCTCCGCTTATTTTCGGCTTCCTTAATGAAGTTCAGGATCTAATGTAATCATCTTAATGTACTGCATCTTCGGAAAGGAACAAAGAAGCGGGGCGAGGTTCTCAGCAAAGCCGGGGAAAGGTTTCCTGCCTATCAGCTCGGCGCAAGACCCGCATCGGTGCGTGTCCAATAAACGGGAAAAGTCCTCCATGTGTAAACCAGTTTAACGCACAATTCGGCCGAAATTAGTTTCAAAAGTAATCCACAGGTCGCGTTAATTTGCTCAGGTTTGAGATAACCTAACTAACTGTGAGAGATAATAGGTACCTATGCTGTAACGTGGATACAATCTACGTTTCCTGTGTATGATTAAATCTGCTGCAGTCGGCGAAAAGGTGGTTTTGAGAAATGGAACGGGATAGAAGGACAAAAGGAGAAGTTTTTGATTGCGCGATTAATTTATACTTGTGGCTTTATACAAAAGAAATGAAATGAATTGCCTTATATTTGTTTTGTAGAAGAACACAGGAAGAGAAGCAGAAACGTTTGATGCTTATCGGAATTGCAATTATAAAGGATTATTTGCTTTGAATGAGTTTATTGCCCTGATTTATTGTGAATGAGTCATTGTTTAAAGAAGCTATAAGGTATACATTAATAGGAGTACGATATACGAACAAGGAAACCTTTACCATTTGAAATAACTGATTTTAGTGAACATTGGCTAGTTTGTAGAATCCATAAGACTATGTTTCATCTAACATTGCCTTCAAGGGGTTGGCAATCGTTGGTTTTGCAGTCTTCCTTCTGTAGCTTGAGTTATAAGTAGAGTAACCAAAACTTGCGGACTCGCATAGGCGTCGGTATTACGGGTTAATATAAGAATACGAAAAATTCATAAATAAACTTACTTGCTAATTATTCAACAAATTAGAGGCATCAGGATGTGAACTACTGTAAACTTGCATCATTGCATATGTTTCCACAGTTACTTCTTTAAACCTTGTGCGTCGACAAGAAAAAATATTCTTATACATAGAAAACGATCTCTCACATCTAAGGAAGTTACATTTGCATGTAGAAACTCAAAATCACTTAAAAGTTCACTATTCTTACACTTATTATAAACGGCCTCTAAAGCAATAAAATGGGGATTTTTCCTTAAAACATCTGCCAACTTTTGACTGTATTGCTTGATATTTAATCTAGTTGATCCACATCTCATCCATCTAGTGCCAAGAAAAGAACGCCAACCGTCTAGAAAGCAGCGACAAAAATCGGGTACTGTTCCTCAAACCAACTCTAGATGGCGCCAAGAAATACCTGGCTCGTCGTTTCGAAGGATAGTGATATAAGCCGAGGGGAAAACAGCGGTGTTAGGCGACACTGGGTGGACAGAAGCATGTCCACTGGCTAGTGTTTTCTCTCCTCGCATTGCTTTTGCCATGAGAAGCTATACTAGCTTTTTTTGGTTATCGTTTCTAGGCAATATTTTTTACGGCTAATATTATTCCACTTCTACGAACACATTTTCCAACGTGTCGCGTTAGAAAAACCTTGACAACCTTGAAAACCTCTTCTGCCTATCGAACATGTACGGAATGTCAAAGACAGAACACTTAGTAACTTACCCCTTCTCCAGACGTTGGAGGTTCTTCGGCATTTATAGGGGAGACTGAATCGAGATGGTCCAGCACGGAATTCATCAAAACGAATTAACTACGCAACGTTTTACTTCCATCTTGAAAATAGCAGCTGCATTTAGCTTTCACAACGGCAAGGTAGTGCACCCCTCTTCTCTATATTTTTTCTTGACCTTTACATACACCCTTTATTTTAATATTTAAGGTCTATTATGTCAACCTACATGGATTTATCGTTAAATTATGCACGCGACAGGAGGTTTCACGGTCGGAAATATATTAAAAAACCATGTTAGGCAATATATTTACATGTTATTGTATAGGTTATATCGCGTGTAACGAACAGTGAATGTTCCCAACACTGCGGAAGTTGGAATTTATTGCAATTGCGATAAATTTCGCGATTAAATGTATATGCATCAATTTTAACGTAGGAATATATGTTGTTTCGGTAATGGATATCGAGAATTATAGCCGCAAACTAATATCAGAGGCGTCCTTATTTGCATGATGTGGAACCTGTTTAGTATGCTAGCGCTTGTTTTGTTTTCTGAGTATTTTAAGAAATGGATAAGTGTTTAAGGGAATGAATGAAATTTGTTAGTATGTAATATAGCCACGCTGATATGTATGTAAGGGAATTAAAACGGCGAAGTTTTTGAAGTGTGGAACATCGTAAGAGAGACAGAATACTAGATATAATATACATGAAGTCATCAGTGTGGTTTTGAGCGCTATTCTCCGCTGCTTACATTGCGCATAAACCGGAATGCAGATGCTCACCACCTATCGAGCAGCTCATGTGCTGCTTAATGCAAGGTGGCGTTTGTGTTAACTACGTTCTAGACGGCATGATTATACCTCTTGGCACCAGGTGGCGCCAAGAAATATGTCAGTGCTGTTTTTGGAAATTATAAAATAAAAACTGAGAGGTGAACGAAATGTGAGCAGCGGAAAAAAGCGCTCGAAACCATGCTGATGACGCCTGGTAGGCAGAAACATGTCCGTGTGTTAGTGCTGTTTTCTCTGCTTACATTGTTTTTGCTGAGAGTGATTCCCCGAATACTATGAGCTATATTAGCATTAATTTTTGGTTATTAATAGAAACAAATTGGCATTCAAAGGAAAATTGAAGGGAATTAGCAATAGAAGCACTGCCTGCAGTATGATGACGAATATCTATCATATCAATTTCAAATTATTCATTTGATTTTCATCAGTAACAATAGTTTTTGTCTGAAGCCTATTCACCACAAAAACTAACCATCTATCTTCGACTGGTAAATATGCTAGTTAATCATTTTTACCAGTACCTTTGATATCTACCAGATAAATCCAATACCAGTTCATTTTACACAATATAGATTTCAAAACCCGTTCTTTAGAAAAAGCTTTAGACCTTTTGGGCTCATATTCTATCCATGATTCCTTTGAAAGTTTTACCAACATACTTTTATCTACCAATACTCTTTTCATCATGGAATATTTCGTATTTAAAGAATTCGGAGAAACAGTACTTTTTGCCAGTTATTGTTGAAATTTAACATATTCTTTAACATGCACTTCCTTAGATTGTTTGGGTATCAAATTTTCATCTTTTTTAAATACTTTGCCTGCAGTTTCCTGCATCTTGATGCAGGAAATCAAATTTCAAACTTTGTAATTTCCTTGGAATTTCCAACGTGATTAAATACATGAAAAAATCTCGTCTCAGTAAGGAATCGAACCTCACACCTCCCTTGCTGGACGAGGCTCAAAACTGCGACAAAAATAGAAAAACAGCTTTCTCTTTTACTTGCGTTATTTTTAAATTCTTAAGGGGGATACCTGAGAGGACCTAACGGTAAATGTTAAACCATTTCATGGTACATATAGTGGTGATAAGTTGCGAATTTCGAAAGTTATTAAATGTGTAGTGATTTTTGTGGGAAATTTACAAGTTTTTTGTGCCAAAATATCTTATTTTTAAATAATTTGTGGCATACAAAAATTTAACTTTACATTGGCCTACAACAAAAAGTCTGTGGATGTTTGCGAACATTCTTATTTGAAATAAAGCCTGAAATATCTACTTTTAAAGTTATTAATTTTTTTCTACAGAGCTGTACCGGCCTTCAATGATTACCAGGCGAGAGTTGGTAGACATTATTCTGAAAGGGGGAAAAAGAAGAACTTAGTAAAACGCTTCAAAATTTCATTCGAAAACGTTTTGTAACAACTTTACTGTTACGAGGTCTGTTTATTTTGAACGGCGCACAAATATTTATTTCGATTTGTTGCAATATTGAATTTTTCTTTTAACTTTTATCTTTGCGTACGATTTTTACGCGTATCCTCGACCGAATGAAATTTTCCGTCGCCCTTTTCTCGTGAGGCGTATTTCAGTAAATGTGTTTAATTACCTTGAATGGGTGAGTGCTTTTGAACGATCTTTTCTTAACATATCTTAATTTGTGATAACATTTCATTGCAATATACATTTTGTAAGTTTTATCTTATCGCTTTTCACGAATTCTATCTTTAGCTTATCGCACGTGTTTCTTTTCATCGAGCCTCGTTCACGAATCAAGATGGCTTCTCTCTTGCAATTTTTTCTTGATATCAAATTGCTAGAAAACTGACGTTTTTTGAAGTAGAATGTTACTCCCGTATTATTTGCAATTAAAGGCTTATTTTAAAAGCTTTATGTATTTAACAATTTTTTGGGCAAATTACTGAAGATCCTTCTTTTCTTTCTTTATTTGAATTTTAAATCTTTAGATTCTACATGTCCTGTAATATTTTTTTGCGAATTACTGGACAGTATACATTAGTAATACTAATAAATTAATAGTGAAATAAGATTTTTTTGCTCCTTTTCTCTTAGTTTGATCATCATTTTTTATTTTCTCTTTCGATATTCATTGAACACAAAGTTTTTATTTCATTGTTTCCCTGATTTCGCCCACATTTGCTTCCGTTTTTGCTGTTTTTTTTTTTTTGTACTTCTAGGTACTTATAATCTCAGTATCAATTATTCCAACTGTGGTAGCAGACCCTTACCAAGTTACGACTTGAGAAGCGGAAGGGAAGAGCTACTCCACCTGCCCGGGGCCGACGCCCAGGAGCCAGATTTTCAAACAAGCATCTAGAGTGATAACGTTATTATTTTCATTTTTGTAAAAAAATAACAACACACAATTAAGATTTAAAAATTTTTTCTGTTATATAAAGTTTTTGTTTCTTTTAGATAAAATTGTCAACATTTCTAAATTCACTTGTTATAAATATTTCCACACATCAAGGAGAGATGCAATAGTTTTTGGCGCTTTTCTTAAAAGAGCTCCTGGCGCACTTATTGGTACCTTTTATATATCTGAGCTTTGATGGACCTCTGCCATACTCCGCCCTGATCCCTGTCCAAGGTGGAGGTACAGAAGACTCCTTTGGAGGGTTATAGTTTGTCTAGAAAAACTCTCCCTGGTATGTCGGAAGAACAAAAAATTACTGCTTGAGTAATTCGATTTTTAATACCTACGGCATAAAAAATATGTGCAATGTTGTAAATGCAACAAACAGCAATTTCTCAAACATCACAAAAAATTGCTTGATTTCGTTTTTATAAGAAAAGAGGGTGAATCTCAGCTAGTTCGCCGAGCAACCGCCGCAGTTGTCCATCTAGGAAATTCGAAGCAAGAGACATACGAACAAAGTATCGAAAGATGGAGGGTCTTCGAAGATCTCTTTCACTGGAGCAACTGGACTTTTGCAGTGGGTTCCAGGCGGTAATATAAAACTGGGAAAACTAATTGAAGAAGATCAAAAAAGATTATGAAAAGCACAGAGAAAAAAACTCAAACAAATATGCATTCAGTCCATCAAATCGTAACTTTAAACGGTAACAAAGATACATTTTTTTCATTTAAAGAAGTAATTTTTTTAACATCGTTATTTGATTCAAACATATGATCTCTTGAAACAAATAACTTCAAGCTTGATTTGAAAATATATCTGTTTGATTTGATATACGCAATATGTTTGATTCAACAATACAGTTCCTTCTTTTAAAGAACTTCGACAGTTTGAAACAAATATATTTTTCTTTATTAAAAAATATATTTTTTACTGAATTAATTATATTATTTTCATAAAATTTTTATGTTTTTATGTTTTGTGCAAATAATATGATGAGTTCAATAAAAAATCGATATTTTTAAGTGTCTATTTTGGGAACGTTCGGCATTAAAAGGTTGGATAAATATGTATTTGCTTAACGACAAATTTCTGTGGTTTAAAGTATGCTGTTACTTTGAGAAATATGTTGTTCTGTTGGTATTATTACTCTATTGAAATGGTTAGTACCACAGGTGCTTTCTTCTTTTTAGAGAAGAAATCATCCATTTATGGCACGTAGGGTAACAATGTGTTAAAAATACACAACCTTTGGAAAAACTGTATTAATACTGTGGATAAACTAACAAAATAACGAAAAATAAGTGTAATGCCGAAAATTAATCTCCATTTTGTAATGACGTGGTGCTCTTATTCCTGTAAATAAATTCCAGCTCCCTAAAATACCGATAACTTCCTCCACGACGTTAAGGTGGTATCAAGGCCTTCCGAAGGATATACCTGGTCGCATACAAAAACGGTGAACCTTAAATCTTACAGATTTCCTTCAAATTTCTTCGAGATTGCTCACATTTCCCAGGAACCTGCAGAGTGAATCTGGTTAGGTTAGGTTAGGTCTCGATGTCGCAGCTATAACCAGATTTTAACAATACGCCCGGGCGTGTTAATCACTACACCACGGGGACGAATGTTTTAAGGTATACATGTAGGTGGTAAAAGTAGGTACCTATAAATATAATTTGGTGTAGGGATAGAGCAAAGCATGTTGGAATGAGTCTTTTTCTCACATCGTCCGGTTGGGCGGTTGACAATGGAAATCTACGAATTCTAGAAACAATTGCTCTGAATTAATCAAATAACTTGTGAGGTGCGGAGTGTGCCGATGCTTTAGTGTTTGTCCTACCATCCTACAGTCCTTGCTATCATCATTATTCAAGGATTAAGTTGCTACGTTAACGTTAATTGCGTTCCTCTGAACTACCCACTCACCATACGGCGCTAATCTCCATATTCTTCTATACAAAATAGCATGAATCGATGGTAAACCGTTGCAGTAAACGCGAGTAATGCGTTTTATATTAAACCCGAGCGGTGGTAATCACTCGAACACAATTACACCTAACATGATTACGCTACAGCGTCGGGAGGCAACAACGGCAACGGCAGCAGCCAGTGAATATTGTAAATACTCAAAATAGTAGCGATTAACTCTCTAAATTACGCCGTAATTAACTTCGGTAATTGAGTCTAGATGGAGTAGCTGTAGGTATAATACGGTTTCGAAGGCTTATACGGGTCGACGCGATACGCTAAGGCAGTAGCTACGCGTATTGGATATTGCCCCCATCTCGAAAAGGAAAGACCTATCCGCCTAACGGAAAGGTTTTGTAAGAGGTGAGAGGTAGATATGAGCGTGCGGCATCGCATAGGGGGAGGGATTAACCGCGTAAGTCGAATCAACGAGGTTTTAGATATTAAACGGCTCAGTTTATTACGGGGAATTGGTCACGGTTACGACCGCCATAAAAATCTGAATGCCTCGGCGAGAGATGTACGAAGATACGCCTGTATATTTAGCTACCCTCTTCGCAGTTGGCAAATTATCATTGGTGTCGGCGTTAAAATTTAATTTGCAGCGTGAGAATTGCTAAAATGCGAAACGATCCGAGTTAGGTAGTGTACGTCGGTAATAAATTTTACGTTAATGTATGAAACGCCTTCTTCATGATAACAGAGACATCTAGGGGGTGAGTTTATTGAAGAATGAGAACTCAAAAACCCCAGAGGATTTCTTTTCAATGTGAAAACGAAACAGCATAGACTGGTAGCGACAAGGACAGCATTCAGCAGTACCCTAGTGGATATCAAATTATTGTCCAGTTTTTCCGCTGCTGTTTCTGCTGCGTGCAAAATATTCCTCAAGCATGTCACACTTAGTAACAATAATAACAACTATAAAACACATAACGTCGACCTAATTTCAAAACCTCGTAAGTTCCAAAATGGACAAAATTAAGTTACAGGCATTTTATAGTTAAGGAGTTTGAATTCTACAACATTTTAAAACCTAGTAAGTCGTATGCTCTTGGTTTGCGGGTTGAAATCGCGTCGTTGTCGTAGGTTTGGCCGACGTTTCGTCCACACTCTTATGGGACATTTTCAGAGCTGTAACTGCACACTGACTAGGGATTTATTCGTTCTGGAGGGGTTTATATAGGGCTTGCTTTGAGTCAATGGAGCGGAAATGTTATGCGGCGACGCATAACATTTCCGCTTCATTGACGCATAACATTTCCGCTTCATCGACGCGTAACATTTCCGCTCCATTGAGCAGAAAGTAACATTTAACCAAATTTATTTACAGGTTCGAAATTAAAATGAAATTCTTTAAAATAATAAAATAACATGTCTCTCGAACCCTTCTAATAACAAAGAATATAACATCGGGATTGCCGACATTTACAATAACTCCGGTCGAGAATGCAAAATACAGAATACAGCTCTGACGTTTACATTGAAAGCCTTACAAATGTACATAAACCATTAAATATTTACACGGGCTTTGTTTGTGAGATAAGAAAATAAATAATCTAACATCGATTTACGGCCTTTGTGCAACGTTTAAAGTACGGGAAAGAAAAAAGCGTCGCCCTTTACGGACTTGGGATCTTTTACGACTTCGGCAAACGGACACACGGAATTCTACGCAAACAGGTATCGCTACCTCGCAAAGGCCAGTAAACCCGTACGATTACGGGTTGTTGCCAGAATTTCGCAAAAGCCAGATAGTACCGACGATTGCCCAGCGCGGTCGGGAAGTCCTGCTTAGCTTAAAGTCCGGGCAGCGTAAAGCATAGCAATGATATTTTGTACGGCTTAAATAGCAGATTTCGGGTGTGGCATGCTGCCTTTTTGTCACTGACGTATTTCGACCTTGTACGTGAAGTAGATTATGAGCACGCTGTTGCACAAACCCGGCAATTATTGAACTTATATAATACGCATACTAACGCGCAACATAAACAGTAACATGAACAAGGTACACTTGCGCTCAAAAGAGTTGGTTCAAGTTCCTTGAAGAATTAATTAATAAAATGAAATAAAAGTTTACAAATTTATGCAAGATTTAACGACTGGCGATAACAGGTGAAAAATAAAATATATTTTCTATATCTTTTCTAGATTTAACAACCTTCAAATCTAACGAACTTTGATGGTTCGTCACAACCTGTAACTACCTTATACAGTGGGTCTACTTAAGCGAGTTGCACATGGAAAACTTTTTTATTAATAATTTTAGGGAAAAGAGTGATTCTTTATAAAAGGTTCTGTTTTCTGGGAAGCCCCCGATCTCAATTCGAAATCGAATATCTCGAAAACTATTCGACATATCGAAAAACGGAAACCACTCTACAGTACTACCTTTTCAATGTCTTTAAGAATCACAAGTCAACAATTCAGAATTCGAAATGTACCGACGACCCGACGTACCCACTTTTGACTACCCTGTACATGCTACTTAAAATTTGAATGTGTTAATATTATTTTCTCAGAAAGCAGAACCTTTCATAGAGTCACTTTTTTCCCTAAAAATAATAATAAACAAACTTTCCATGTGCAACCAAGTTAAGTAGAAACACTGCATACATGCGGATGATTTGAAGATTTATATCATCGTGAAGTTCATCGAGGATTGCATTAATCTACATAATAATATACTGATTATTAATGGTGCCAGTGATCTTCTATAGTTTCCCGCGGTAGACCTGACGGTTTTTGTTCTCCTTTGTCGTACCGCAGTCTGCCCAATCTAGCAAATGGTGTTCGGCGGGATGAATGTGTCTTCCTACTGAATTCCTCGTTGTTGTCACATTCAGCTTTGTCCCTGACTAGAGGATTATTTGACTCCCTGGCCCTTTCTCAAGCACCACGGGCCAAGTCTTTGAAGTGCTGCTTGACACCTCGTGATCCCGTCTCAACAGCCATCCTGATACGTACCAGTGAACAGAAGCAATTGATCGTAGAATGAATTGCTGTGCCTACAAAGTTTTTAATGAAAGCTACTTTTGCGGATGGCAGCTTGTGAAATGGCGGCAGTATGGGCGGGTGCTTTTTCGCGCAATAATCTTTTGTCAAAATTTCCACGCCTTTACACGAACATTGTCCCTCAATTTATGCAACAAAGACGCATAACATGTGCGGTTTACGGCTAATATCGTTTCTTCAATAACTGAAATGTTTTGAGGTGATCAGTTCAATTGACCGACCGGGACGCTCATCATCTTTTAGGGATTTTCTCCACAAACGGAAACATTTTATCCCCTTTTTTTACAGTGGAATATGAAAGAGATAAATGACTATAAACGCCGTCTAATATGATTAGGCGTATGCTCTTCCTTTGTTAAAAATTTGATGACAGCGCGGTACTCAATTTTCGTTACCTGAGACATTTTCATGCACTGGTCACGCTGTCTGACAGGCTACTAAAAACTACTACCCATCGAGCCGTAATATATGTAGTGTAAGCCTCGCACATGTGCAACTGTTCTTCGATCCTTCAAAGCAATGCTTGTGACATGCCCAGTACAACGATAGAAACAAAAAATCATTTTCTTGGTATTCTTGGCGTAATAACGATTCTTGTCTCAAGCGATATTAATTGCTCCCGAATTTCGTTGTATCCGGATTTGACTATTTTTCCTAATAAAATAAGCATCTTTTGTTTTTTGCGTTTTTATGTAATTTTTCAGAAGAATAACAGAATAAAATTTACAGTTCTAGATTTACAACGCTAGCAAAGACTCTAAACCGCCGTCATAAGTGTTTTCATCTTTTATTAGAAGAAATTCAAGACTAAATGAAACATTTTTCAATTATAATGATTACCTAATAAATTCACCGTATACAACCATAACAAAAATATGCCCCTACAACGTCGAATATATACAACCATACATAACTTTTACGCAAACCGTTGTTATATGAGGGTCGAATTAAATAAAATCCCAACTAGACCCGAGAATACCGACCGTATCGTTCTGCCGCGCAAAAAGGATAGAAGAAAGAATATCTACACAGGCGCATACATTCAGGCAAAACGCGGCCAATAAAGCTGGTAAAACTTTATTTCCCATTATATCCCGTGCTAAAATAATTATGTCGTAAACGTAAATCCTCTCCGCGCACGTATAGAGGCCAAAGGTGTACAATAAAGTGAAATTTTAATATGGAATAGCTCGCATTCTCGCAAGATATTGGGCGCCCAGGCTGTACTACTGGCGTTCTAAGGTTTATATTATACGAGGTGTGGCAATTAAATAACCGGACTGGTGCTACTATCGATAAACAGCGAGCACGCCACGGCAGGTTTTAACATGTCTGTGCTTGTAGATGCTTCCTTCACCCTGAGCACGATGGGCACGATTGTACGTCGCTCAGTCTCGCTGTAGCAATCGTCCAGAGTGTTCAGATCAAGCAAAGAGTTAACCTCAAGTTTCTTGTGAAACACGAGGTTCCAACTACCTTTCGTGAACGAGTGAGAAGACGAAGACCCAATTTGTGGAAGAGCAAATCCCGGATGATCCAGCAAGACAATGCGCCAGTCCATTTCGCCTTGTGTGTGAAAGCGTTCTTTGCGAAATCCTGCATCGTCGTGTTGGACCACCCACCGTACGCGCCCGACCTAACCCCCTGTGACTTTTTTTTATTTTCTAAGGTAAAATCGGAGCTTAAGGGGACAAGATTTGACAGTGTGGAAGAGGTGAAAGCGAAAGCGATGAAGGTACTCAACAAGCTGACAGAAACGGACTTCCTGCTTTCGACAGTGGAAAATTCGTATAGAGCGTTGTAGGGATCGGCAAGGAGAGTACATTGAAGGGGATAAACTTTGTAATGTAATTGGTGATCAATGAAATGTTTTGTAGCACCAGTCCGGTTATTTAATTGCCACACCTCGTAAATTGTTTTACATGTCCCCATCATTGAAGTATAACATGACCAAAAAGAGAAAACGTAATCGAGAGGGCGATGTTCTTCTTTGAATTATTTTTTACGTTGCTTATAATTACTGACAGTTAAATTCAAGGTTGTAGCTTCAAGTTGCATTTGACATTTATTGACCAGTTTGATAATTCAAATTACATTTTATGCCTATTGACGTACCTTAAAGGGTAAGGGAGTGCTTATTGCTTCTTGGAGAAAAGCCGATATAGCGGTATATCACATCTCTTACACTGTGACCAAAAATTAACTACAACAAAAGATGAAACAATGTGCCGGTACGCTCTTTCAAACGAGGCAACCGAGTACCGGGCAAGTACCCCTAATTATATTAGCATACAAAATGCTTTGGAACAACTGCGCGAATTAGCAGTCTCTTGTTAAAATACGGAGAAAAGACGGAAAAAGGTATTGTCACCATGAAACGCGAGACATGTGGCCATCCCACCCTCATAAAAAAAAAATAAAAATCGAGTGAGACAACGGTTATGTCTTTTCTGTTCGTCAAATTTGTGTTCTTTCCGCCATTACCGTTAAAACTAAAGACCGGACATGTGCGTTGTTATAGCACAACCATAAATAAAAAGACCTCTTTACCGTAATAAATCTAAAAGACAGGAAAAATGTAAAGGTCCCTTCTCCTTCTTGATTAGGTTTGCATTCTTATTTATGTAAATAGCCTTATAGGGGTCCAATTCAAGCGGCGAAATCACGTTTTATATATATCTTCATCGTTTATAGCTAAAGTGCTATAATAATCGCCTTCATCTGAGGTTTCTGGCTCAACTACGACCTTTCTTTTTTCCTCTGAACTTCCTTCTGTTTTACCTTCTTTATTTTCTCCTCCTTTTCTGCAAAAATCAGCCGGCTTATTACATTCTCGGCAGTTATAATTTCTCCACCATTGAAAACATTCTTTCGTATCTGCTTTACTGCAGATTTTCTTTTTATAGAAGCTACCATAAGCTGTTCAAATGAAAGCCGGTCTGTCTGACCATTGTCACTTGTTGTTGGCTCTGATACTGGATCTGATGTAGCATTCATAATTGTTCAACCTGGTGCGTCTTCTATAGCTGGACCTGGTGTATAATCAATAACTGGATCTGGTGTAGCACCTGTAGCAGGACTTGGCGCGTCATTCACATTTTTTGACATTCTTTTCCATCTCGCTAATGCTGTTGCATCGAATGTCTTTGGAGAGGACAGAAGGATCAAACGGGAAGATCCCAGCTTTTTTAAATCCATTCCTAATAAATTCGTACTTTCCATATTTCTCTAATGTCGAGAATTCTCCTCTTGGAATGTCCACTCCAACATGTTTTCGTTTGCCAAGTCAGTAAAACCTGGACCCACCACACCTCAAGTGACTTCATAACGCTGAGATTCAGTGGTTGCAGTAGGATACTGCTGTGATGGGGGAGTTTTCCCTCATCTTTTGCTAATTTAACGACATTAAGGCCAACGTGAGTAGCGTGACCATCGTATATTAATAATTTGGTGTTGCATCACCAGGAGTATTAAGGAAACAACACTTTATACAGTTTTCAAATACATCTGACTACACCCACCCAAGTTGCAGCGTACATATTCCTGGAAGACCCCGCCCCTTTGGCGCAATCATGTGGCTCGAAATCTGTTTCCCTTTGCAAATAACTAATGGAAGTTCTTTTCCACCAGCTGCCTTGCAAGCATATAAAATGGAAGCATTCTCCTGTCCTAAAGCGCTGGTTGTCCGTGTTGACTTTACACGTTTAACCCTCACAACCATAGTTTTGAAGGGATTCAAAACTCGTTTCATCCAAGTTCTAGATAAGATGGCGTTTGTTTTGAAGGCCGAGTTCTTCTATGGCAATTTTCAATATATTGAAATAGGTTCCGATTACAAAAGAATCGCATTTCTTTGTGGCAATTTCTACATTTTCTGTTTCTTTTTTTTGTAATTACTGTGGAAAGGCTTTTCTCCTTTCTTGAATTTTGGAAATACATTATGTTTTTTTACAACGTTTCAGAAATAAGATATCAAGTAGAGTTTTAAAAGAAACACATGTATATCTTCTATTTGAAACAGCTTCCAAATAATAATACGTAACTTCGAATCGAGTTTTTGACGTTAAGTATATTGATATTCCTCAACTAAGATTGCATGTTTATGTGTGCAAGCCTCACAGATCCCAGATATTTATGACAGCGGAAGATATCGAAATTCTCGCGAGAATTCGACTTACTTCCCCGCCTTTTTTCTATTATCGGACGAGAATAGGATTCGGTTGCTCAATTATATAAATAATTACAGCCTCTGCGAGTGAGCGCGGCATAAACGGAACAGGATAGAAGATAGAAGTCGGGTGTGCCCGCATTTTTTTGATGCGCTGAAGTATTTCCTGTCTGTTTCGTTTTCCCAGAATTTCGCGTCGTTCCGGACGCCAGATGATCGTCAAAAAGCTAAAAGGAGATCTCGATTTATAGAATGAAGTGAATGTAGGGCGAGGGCGAACCGTGTAATTGACGCTAGCGTGACATATTTTTCTTGTCAGATTTCGTATTTCGGTAAGTAGTTTTGCGAAAGCAAAAAAGAAAATAGAGCGCGTGAACCGTTTGTCACTGAATGCATCACTGAAGGCGACTAAAAATAGCTGACACGTTTTTGAGAAATGCATAAATCGAATGTATTTTTCTTAATACCACACTGAGAAAAATTACTTTCTTAAATCAACTAACCGATGGAAGTCAAATCGTAGGGTAGCTGCACTTGTTCCTGCTCTTGCAGAAATTTTTCCAAATGAAGATGATCCTCGATATTTGGTTTCAGCAAGGAAACAAACATTTCATTTCTTGTTTGTCTTTGCTTTTTGTTATTAATAAAATTTATGTTTTCCACTCTTTAAATGATTTCTATTGGAAATTTGATTATTAAAATTTTGATGGTACTATTTAGACAATTAAATGATCTATCAACATTAAAAAAATTGGTAGTTATTTAGAAAAATTGTCAATGACCTCATTATATGTAAACCAGAAGTAGGAGAAGCTTAAAATTCATGCAAAAATGTCTAATAAAAAAAATTAAATTGGCCTGTCCAAGCATTTCTTCGAAAAACAAATTGCTTCAAATTTTACCGCGCACAGTATATGAAAGTTCACAGGAAGTTATGCTATTTGAAAATACAAAATAAACATTAAAATCTTCCATTTTTGTTAGCTTTTTGAAATTCATTTAACATTACGTCTTAAGAGCGTACCCTGTATAAAATATGTCAAATCATCTATCGAAAAATGCATAGAAACATATGAGAATGCTTGTGAGGGACAAGTCTCGTCAGAATTGTATACGTCAATATTCTTCAAAAATTTCAAATGACTCGAAACCAATCCAAATTTCGTTTCGGGTTCGACGAAGAACTTTTTTAAAGACACCACTTTATTGCATATTCGGTTCATACAATACGACGTGAAGGTTTGAGGTTCAAAATAATATAAATATTAATCTAAAATTAAATTCTGCGCTTTACAATCAGTGCTGACGTAGTAACCTTGAATGTGTTTATGCTAATGTAACTGCTGGTTCAGTAACCTTGAATGCTGCTTGTACGGATGCAATTCTTCCCCTCTTAGAGTGAAAATGCAGGTGTTTTCACACATTTAAATGCTTACATAAGAAGACACATGCTAATCTTAAAATGTTTTGGAAATTTCAAGAAGGCATTTTAGATATAAAGAAATATTTACAAAAAAAGCTTGTATCCAAGTAGTTGATGAATATATGAACGGTTCCCAGCAGTGAAGTATTTGCTTTGCTGCGATTCATGAACGCTTTTTATCTGGTTTTCATTTTCATTTTCTTCTCTTAAATTATGCTATGCATAATTTTTCTTTTTGATTTAATTTTCAATAATTTTTAATTTATGTTTGAATAAGAATTTCACTTTATCCTTTTTTTTAATATTAATGTTTACTACTAGAATTTGTGTATTAATTTTGTTTCTCTTTATTTCTTTTGGATGTTATGGTTTATTGTTAGAGTCCGGTAACAGAGAGCCATGCCATAGCCGTACCGGCCTAGTATACAAAAACAATAGTAAGAAAATAGAAAAAAGTAACAGAACTAATACATAATTATAATATGTGAAAAGTAGTGAGACACTCACCCTTTTAATGACCTTGGCTACGGAACAGGCAGTGAAACTAGAAGCACCATTATCAGTATTAACATCATATGGATAAGAGTGGCAAAAACTCGACACCATTCCACAGTTGTCTCGGTGAGCGATGTTCGCCATGGTGAGAAAATGAGTATATTTTGAAAAAGAGCGTTCAACATATACTGATGTTATACCTTCTGCTATTAAAATACTCTTTGTACTTAGTCAATTGGATTATTCATTTTACCATCACAAATTTGTTTTAGTGTGTGCTAAAATCGGGTTCTTTCTATAACACTCTCGAACTTTTCTAAAACACCTTTGATTATATTTTGCGTCATGTATAGTCAGTAGCTGTGTATGCACTTCGTCCATAATTTACAGAGACTCAATAATGATAACAGTTATTTTGTAATTGGTCTATTGCTTCACTAATCCTTTATAGTAGCTACGAATATTTTAAATCTGTTTCAGCGAGATGTCTTGGGAATTTTCACTGGCTCTCCTTAATAGCTGCAGCTTCGGCAGGATTGAATTGTGCAACAACGGCTTTTACTATTTTGAAATGTTCAGCATAATAAAAAGCTGCCTGCAACCATGTTCCCCACTGTGTAAGAATTGGCTCCGGTGGTTGACGAATACCAGGACACTCTGTGTGAAATGATCGTAGGCGTTTGGTAGATACTCTTTTTGTGCTTGCTATTAATGCATCTACCTCGGGAAAGCATTGTCGAATGGTTTCTGCCACAAGATGTAAAGCATGCACTTTACACGTAACATGTAAACACTTGTAACCATGTTCAAAGAGAGAACGGCCTACCGAACGCATTATCGCTGCGCCATCGCTCATAAACATCAACACTTTACCTTTTGAAATTGAAATTTTTTCAACGTACTAAGTACAACCTTCGCAATTGCTGCAGCGGTACACTCTTGTAATTCTCTTCGGCCCCAATAGTAACAGTGGTAATGTAGGTTTACTAGGGTCTTGCATGCGTACCATAATATTTACAATTGATTTTTTTGCAGTCTATTTGTCGTCAACATAGAACCAAAGAAACTGTTTTTTCAATATGCGTTTCATTTTCTTTTCCACGTCATCGCGTACAAATGCAACATGCTTACCTGCCGTTTTTTTCTCCGTTGCACTTCTGGGTGGCATGCCCAATTTTCGTTTTCTATGTGTGCGGAATTTACGTATCTTGTACAGTTCCACTTCTTATTTGACATCAAATGTATTTTGCACACTTTACAAACTATGTTACTCCCGTTGTAAAACAAATCGGGAAAGTCAGAAATAAACTTATTTACTAGGTCTTGAAAAGGTCGTTTTTTAGCCTTCGACATGTTCGCTAAAAACTACAATTAATAACTACGTCTGTATCAATAAAATCAAAACGCACTAACTAAATAATAACTATAATTAATAACTATATCTATTTCAATAAAATCAACACGCCCTATCCGCTATCTAATGCTAAACTGAAGTGAGTGGTGATTAGAACCCGGTAACTGGAGAGGAATCACAGCGGAGGTGTGACCGTGTTTAGGTGGGCGGGGAGAACTGGTTGATTATGATACGACACGACAAATCATCAACACTAGTGCCCGGTAACTGGGGAGCAATCCCAGCGGCGGTGTGACTGTATTTAGGTGGGTGGGAAGGGCTGGTCGATTATGATAGGACACGACAAATCATCATCACTCAGTTCAGTTTAGCATTGGATAGCCGATAGAGTGTGTTGATTTTATTGAAATAGATATAGTTATTAATTGTAGTTATTATTTAGTGTAGTGAGTTTTGATTTTATTGATACAGACGTAGTTAGTAATTGTAGTTTTAGTCAACTAAGAACATTTTCAAGATATAGTAAATAAGTTTATTTCTGACTTTGTTGTTTACAATTTGGGAGCGTGAGTGTTGCAAATACAGTTGATGTCAAATAATAGATGAATATGCGAACATAAAAATTCCGCACAACATGGAAATGCGAAATTAGGCAGAAGTGCATTTTTAATGTAATTCTTATGTTGATTAACTGTAATTTGCCACTAGGCTTACTCGATAAACAACCGCTTATGGACTTTTGGGACAAATACAATCCTGAGTTGCGGTTACCAACGGAGAAAACGGCACGTAAGCATGTTGCATTTGTAGGCGATGACGTGGAAAAGAAAATGAAACGCATATTGAAAAAACAGTTTCTTTGGTTATGTGTTGACGAGACAACAGACTGTAAAAGAAATTGAATTGTAAATATTATGGTACGCATACTAGACCCTAGTAAACCTGCATTACCACTGTTACTAGCTAGCCGAAGACTAAAAGAGTGTACTGCTGCAGCAATTACGAAGGTTATACTTAGTACGTTGGAAAAATTTCAAATTTCAAAAGATAAAGTGTTGATGTTTATGAGCGATGGCGCAGCGATAATGCGTTCGGTAGGCCGTTCTCTTCTTGAACATGGTTGCAAGTGTTTACGTGTTACGTGTAAAGTGCAAGCACAAAAAAGTATTTTTAAAATCTCCCAAACGTCTATGATCATTTCACACAGAGTGTCCTGGTATTCGTCAACCACCGGAGCCAATTCCTACACGTTGGGGAACATGGTTACAGGCAGCTTTTATTATATGAACATTTCAAAATAGTAAAGCGCCTGTTACTGGTCAATCCTGCCGAAGCTGCAGCTATTAAGGAGATCCAGTCAAAATTTCAAGATATTTCCGTTGAACCGGATTTAAAAAATATTTGTAGCTACTATAAAGGCTTAGTTGACGCAGTAGACCAATTACAAAACAGATCGTTATTGTTATTGGAATCTCTGTAAATTACGGACGAAGTTCATACACAGCTACTGACTATACATGGCGCAATATACAATCGCGTTTTAGAAAAGTTCGAGAGTGTGCTACAGAAAGATCCCGATTTTAGCACACTAAAACAAATTTGTGATGGCGTATCGAATAATCCACTCACTAAGTACAAAGAGTATTTTAATCATGCATGTACAACATCGGCAGATGTTGAACGCTCTCTTAAAAATATAAACTCGTTTCTCACCCTGGCGAACATGGCTCACCGAGACAACTGTGGAAACACATCTAATGGTGTCAGCTTTTTGCTATCCATATGATGTTAATACTGATAATGGTGCTTCTAGTTTTACTGTTCCGTAGCCAAGTCTGCCAAAGGGTGAGTGTTTCACTATTTTTCACATATTATAATTATGTATTAGTTCAGTTATTTTTTTTCTATTTTCTTGCTATTGTTATTGTATACTAGGCAGGTACGGCTATGGCACGGCTCCCTGTTACCGGGCTCTAATTATCAGTAACATTCATTATTCAAATATTATTGCATTGTGTACCTATATTTCAACCGATATTGTTTGTGCAATAGATAAGATGCATCTCATTCAAGTCGCAGAACTAGTGTATTTGCTCACGATCCAATATTTGCCGTTTTCGTAGAACCATATAATTAGGTACGGAAATACATAGCTGACGTCAGAAGAACCATATAAAAGGGTCTGCCACGTTGCCCACTTCCTCTTCCCACTTGTTGCGCTGGCCTTTCTTAGAAGCTCTGTTGAAGAGCAAACAATTTAAGATTTAAGCAATCTTTGAACGTGTAATCATTAGTTATAATTACCCTGGGCAAATATGCTGTAACAGCCAGAGGCGTGGCGAGCGCATAAAAGTTTACACATAAAATAGAAGGTAAGAAATAAATTATAAAACGTGCTGAAACACTTACCGTTTTAAAAGTCTTCCGTGAAATCACAAACTGGGTAACATCTGCTAAATATTTGAATCATTAGATATGTTTCCACAGCTGTTTCAGTCAAGTGAGTACGACGTGCGGAATAAATGTTTCGACATCTAGCGATGTTATATTTGCATATTTAGAATAATCTTTGAAACAACTTAATGCATCTTCACACGCACTTTCACAAATTTGTCTTAATATAAGAATATCCGTTTTTTTAAAACATTTTAAAACTATCTTTACTTGATCAAAATATTTGTTGTGAAAAAGCAGCCTGCAAATGTTCCCCAACGTGTAACAATCGGGTTGTGGTTCAGGGGTTTTGAAATAGTCGGGGACGTTTCGGGTTTAAAAAATGCCTTTGTACTAGCATTTACTAGTGGAAAACATCTAGGAATCGTTTGTGCCCCAAAATTTTAAAATATGGTTTTTCACGTTTTTAAGAATTTCTACTGTGTTCTTTAAGAAAATCGGCCCAAAAACGCATGTTTGCGGGATCATCACTCCTAAACATTAAAAGTTGTTTGTTGAAACCAAAATTTTTTAATGGGCCCCCCTTTAAATTCCCGGTACAATTTTTAACTCTTTTAAAGCAAGTAAGAAGGAAAGGGGACGGTCGATTGGTTCCCTTGTACGTCCATTGTTAACCACAGAAAGTTTTTGACGATCTTTGTTTTGTCCAACCCAAACCCCCGTCTTTTTTTTTCAATCCCGTTTTTATGCTTTTTTTATATTTTTGGCAAATGGCACTACATTTCGTATCGATGTCCATGTTTTTATATTGTCGAGTAAACGAAACGATAGATTACATAAAATAAGAGTAACACATAAATCAAATGAATTTTTCTTGGTCTCTTTCCCTTTTTTGGAAGAATGCTGTTTGCTTTCGATGTGACGTTGAAAAGGGGTTTCTGGACCAACACATTAAGGGTTTTACAAACTAGATATTGAATTTTAGCCTTTCAAAAAATAAGTCGGCATGCCCCTATAAATTTTTTAACTTGCCTATTTTCGTTTTCGCGCGCCCCTAACCGACATTTTGAAGCAAACATAAGCGTACAATTACGAAATAAGTTCGACACCTACATATAAAAGAATACCCCGCATGCATCGATTTAGTACTGACGCTGTGAACGCGTGAAATAAATAATCGCCGACTCCGCACCACATATCTACTACACTGACTGTTATCGCTGTTTGCCCAGTTTTGTTATAATACAGTCAGAGCATGAAATTGCAATATAAAAATCCATAAACATGTCACGTTTCAAATAATAAACAAGTCCGCCCCAAAACCGACGTGTATTTTTCATCTCAAAATAATGGGGAAATTCACTTTCCTATCAAATTTCCATTTAAATATTTTAGAAAAAAATTTAAATTACTTGTCCACATAATAATTCCAAAAAACCACCGGAGACAAATGGCAAAATTGCCCGGGGAAATCATGGGTAACGCTACATTATTAGTTGCAAGGCGAGTCTACATTCGTCAAACAGATTAAAAATAATATTTTTAAAAAATTTCAATTCAGGGGTTTTATTTATGTTTTAAATGAAATATTTTTTTTTATTTTTAAATAGATGTATTCTAACCTTTTACGATAAAAAGGTTGTTATGATTGGTAAATCAGTGTGTATTTGTACAAGATATTCTGGTCAGAGTAAAGATGTTTTCTTAAATACACATAGTACACACAGTACTTTGCTTGTCTCCTTGATTGCCTTGAAAACATTGATATTTTTTACATATTTCGGAAAGGCACTGAAATACATCTGCTTTTTTCTTACAGAATAGCTTTCTCTTACAATGATTCGTCCTGAAAAATCTATAACAACATATACGTAAGCAAAATAGATGTATTTCCCTAGAAATGCTGCAATACTCCTAGTTCTCTCTCTATGGAATATTGAATATTAAATATGCTTAACAATAAATAGAATATTGGTTATTGGTCTTTACACATGCATAACGCATTCTAAAAGGAATTTATTGCTTTATGTCGATAATGGCAGCTCTGTAGATAAATGAATTTGGTGTTATTTACGCTAGCATACTTTATTTTTGTCTTGAATGAACATGGTTAGATCATAGAAAATGATACCAAACATAATGGGTTGAGCAATCATGGTATAATCTGATAAGTTATACATTTCACAGAATTTCATAAAATGTCAATTTATATTTGCTTACCTGGTATCTATTACTGTTGTGTTCCAAATCAATTATTAATTCCATAACAGATTTAGAACATATTATCTCACTGTTAGATTAGATAATACGTACTTCAATATTATTTAAGTTGATGAAAACATCCTGCATTTGTGCCAGTGATTATTACCCGATAAAGCTATCAGGCATAACAAGTTTATCTAAATCTTTATTACCATTACATAAAAATACCATAAATTTGAAAGGAATTAAGGAATCAATGATGTACAAATTCACATGCAGCTGAAACTCCGTCAAAGGATCTTATAATAGTAATCCTTATACATTAAACCTTACATCAAATCTAGTTCTGCTTTTTTGCTGAGTTGTTTATGATGTTTGCCCAATGAATAATTTAAGTATTCGACCTTGGAAGCTTAACACAACTTTATCAAAAATCCAGAAAACCGCGAAATTTTCGACCTTCTTTCAGCTTTTGTCGATTTTGATCCTGAAGGACTACTTTTTCGAGAAAAACCTTTCAGTACTTTTTTAAAGTAGACTACATTTGCCACCATTTGAAACCAACCTTTCAGAATTTCAAAATTTTTTCAAATACTATAATTTTTAGCAATATTGTGTTGTTTTGAGCGAATTTTAAGCCTGCAGGCCTACTTTTTTCGGAAATTACCACCTCCCCCCACTATTTAAATGAACTCAACATACATCTGAGGGAACCCACAGATAGCTCCCCCTACCCATCGGTTTGAAAATTCTGAAAACTACGATATTTATCGAGTAGTATTGATGCACCTTTCACAGATGTGGGGATCTTATAAAACAAAATACGAAGAATGAACAAATCACTCTATTTTGAATTTAGGTACGTTTATATTTTTAAGAATAGATACAGTACAAAAAAGGTAAAAAAATGAATGTCGTTTGGATGAAGTTTTGCTCTCTTTGATGATCCTGGTTGAGCGATATCTTCAGCATCAGGATCTTCTGCGGCTGGATCATCTGTGTCCATGTCATCGGAAACTAGCGTCCACAAAACATCGTCCAGCTCATGGTGGGTCGTCTTCTTCGATGGAGTCGAAGTCGATTCCAAAATCGAAGTCTGGCAAATTTTCGCAGGAGGTCTGAAACTGCAGAACATTTCAGCTCCGCCTTCCTGCAGCCGCACAACCCCTCTTGCAGCTGTATGAAATCATCAGCAAGAGGTGTTGAGGGGCTGCATCTCTCGCCATCATCTTGGGGTTGAGGCCTTGAGACGTGCTCCTCCACCCCCCGTCGAGAGCGATCTTCTCAATTCCCAACCACTTCAATTTTCAATTTGTTTTGAATTCCAACATACCGATCTTATTTCGCTGCCTAGTGAATATGAGAATGTAGTTGCAAGTAATAGTGTAAATACAAATGCTTTTAAACCATATATGTAGACTCTGTGTGAGTTCATTGTTAAGGGTAAATAAAACAAATTGGTCCGCTTTCCCACAATAATTTTTACTATTAATTTTTTGAATTAATAGCGACCGGTTTCATGTGAACACACATCAGGCCGTACTAGAAAATACAAGTGAAAAAAAAGATTACTGTTTTGTTCCTCTTGTACTTTTTAGTACGGCCTGATGATGCGTGTTTACACGAAACCTGTCGGTATTATTTAAAAAAAATAATAAAATTTATTGTGAGAAAGTAGAGACGATGTAACGAATACGAAGACGTAAACCACTGGGTTTAACTTCCTGATCTGGCGGGGTCCCTCTCAGTTATTTATAATTGTTACTGTCATTCATAGTATTACACATTTGATATTATTACTTTTTATTTGTATTTTAATAATATTAATATCAACTAGACGCTGGTAGCCTTCAATTATACTGTGCTAGTTGCAAAATGCAACTAGCTGGGCACCCTAGGGATAAACCTAATTCAAATTCGCTGAATCCAATGGTGCCAACCGTTTTTAAAAGTTAGCTCGCGTTTTCGAGCAATTTCAATTTAAAAATTTTAGGCCCAAAGAACCTTTTGGAACATTCTGGAATTTTCTGGAAAATCTGATCAATGGCCGAAGAGTTTTCTGGGACCTTCGAGAACTTTCCACGGACCATTCGTGAACCTTCTAGAAACTTCCATCCCTGCTACTGCCACTTGGTCAAATGGGTATATAAGCGGCGTTGTTAACCGCTGAGAGCCCCCCGGAATCATCGGAGAGTGCTCCTTTGGGCGAGGCCACAAAGGGGGAAATCCAGGGCATAATTAAACGACTTAAAAATGGAAAAGCCCCTGGCTTTGATAGAGTCTCAAATACAGCCTTAAAATGTCGTCTAGATGTCGCCGTCCGATTTATCCTGCTTCTTGTGAACGCCTCCTTGGCGTGTCTGAATTTCCCCACATGCTGGAAACATGCAGTCGTGGTCGCAATCCTTAAACTGGATACAGATCCCCTATTTTCGGGCAGCTATCGCCCCATCAGTCTACTATCCTCTCTGTCAAAAATTTTGGAGGCATCATCCTTACACGGCTAAGGGATGAACTGGGCACCCTAGAACCGTTGCCGGACGAGTAGTTTGGATTTCGAACGGGTCTATTAAAATTTCCGATTTCCAGCTGCTCCGCCTGTTCGAGTTTGTGAGGGATGCATTAGAACGTCGTGCGACTGTTGGGGCGATATTCTTAGATACAACGTGCTTTCGACACGGTGTGGCACCACGGCTTGCTATTAAAATTGAGAAGGATAGGAATCGGCGAGAGCATGACATCAATCATTAGATCTTATCTCGAAGGAAGAACCTTCTCAGTCCGCTGTGGGGAGGTCGTCTTCCGCATAAGATCTATACAGGCGGCCGTGCCTCAAGGGTTTCTTCTTGCCGCGGAGTTATCTATACTTTACACCTCGGATATACCCCACCATCCCCAAGTTCAACTATCCATCTACCCGGATGATACTGCAATCTATACCGCGGGCAGGAATGGGGGATGATGGTCATACGACTGCAGAGCGCCCTGGACGAGCTTATGGACTGGATGACGCGCTGGAGACTGGTGAACGCAGAGAAGAGTACTGCGATGAGACTCACAAAAAGAACAAGAGTGCCGCCGGAAAGACTGGAGAACGATGGCAGCCAGGTACCAATTGAGCGCCGACGCTAAATACCTAGGAGTACACATAAATCAATGACTCACTTGGAAGAAACACATTAAATCAATTCGGACCAAGTACGCGAGCGTCAGAAATATACTGCTGCCACTGTTGGGCGGTAGGAGCCCACTGGAGCTACAACTCAAACTACTCCTCTACAAGTCCTATCTTCGGCCGATCATCACGTATAGGGCCCTTGCGTCGATAACGGCGGCACCATCCCACATCTCTAAACTGGAGGCACTCCAAAGTAAAACGTTAAGGCTGATCACCCGAACACCGTGGTATGTCAAGAACTTGAGACTGCGCGAAGACCTCAGCATACCAAGTATTAAGGACTACCTTCGGGAGCTGGCGAGAAACACGCTAAGAAGAGCCCAGGATTCCACCAACCCGCTCTGTAGAATCGTGGACGTGCCTCAGGATCGACCCCCGCCCAGATTGAGGATTACTAGATTTGAAGACGTATTGGAGATGTGAGGTTGGATATCAACAACCGAAACCTCGTACGTGAGATAGTATCACCCTAACTTCTCGCAGAGCACCCGAATCTGCAACACTGTGATAGAGGAACTAAAAGGCCCAAACCAGCCTAGCTTTAGTGAGCATATGGAGATTCATGGCTGAGAGCTCAGTCTGTTTTCAGAAGTTAAAGTGTTAACTTTTATTAACATTAAAGCTACATGTGCTTGTGGAATACCCGTTTTGCCGGCGACCAATATAACGAACGGAACTGGTCTTTACGTGAGGAACTTAGATTACTGAGATTGCACTTGTGCCGATCGAAAAGGTTTTGTTGTCACCGCTCCACATCAAACTAGGAATTGTTAAAAATTTCATAAAAACATTGAACCCAGAAAGAAATGCATTCAACGAATTGCGTCGTATTTTTCCAAGTTTAAGTGGGGTGAAAATAAGAGAAGGTAGATGTCTGAATCTGAATGTTGATCTATTGAAATTTCATTTTGTGTATTTATTTTACAGGAATATTTAATTATTCGTCGTTTGATGAGAGACAAACGATTTGAAAATGCGCTCATTGACATGGAGCTTGTGGCATGGGATTGTGTGAAAGCGGTTATGGACAATGTTCTCGGAATTCATCGATCCGAAAATTGGCGCATACTAATTGAAGACATGCTCACTGCTTTTCACCGTTTAAATGTTCGAATGTAATTAAAAATTCATTTTTTGTATTCTCATGTAGAAAAATTCGCCGAACAATCACTAAACGAATCCTATGAGCATGGCGAACGTTTTCATCAAGTGACGACGAGGCTCGAACATTGGTACAGCAGCAAAAAACTATATGCTTTTTTGGGTTTTTTTTGAATTTACAAGAAGACGATACAGAAGAATTAGGGCAATCAGAGAATGAAAAAATGATGAAAAATCGATTGAATCGATTTCCGTCGATTTAAATTCAATAAATGGTCAAAAAATGTTTTTTTGGTGTCTTTGGGCCTAAAATTTTTAAATTGAAATTGCTCGAAAACGCGAGCTAGCTTTTAAAACGGTTACCATTGATTCAGCATACTCGAATTAGGTTCACCCCCAGAGTACCCAGCTTGTTGCAAAAAAAGTCTTCAATTCGCAATGTTATTAACAAAATCGTTATTACTGTCAAATAAATTAATTTAGAAGTTCTGTAGGTAGGTACTATGTCTGGTAGAGTGAAGGGACTAGGCATGCGCAGTTACTAACTAATGAGAAGCTGCTATTAATCACTGTGACTCTACGGCTGTACGGTATGATATATTTTAGCAGGATTGAAGATTTATGGGATACGGTCACGTTCTCAGATGAAGTAAATTTAATCTATTTCGCTGTGACAGCCGCATAAAGGTTTGAAGAAAACCAAAAACTGAACTTGATCCTGATAAAGTGACCATCAATTGTGCATGACTAATCTCCGAATAACTGTTATTGAAAGTTATTCTCCAAATTGCCGGAAAATATGCCCTTAACCAGTCACCAAATAAACCTCTGTTCCTAATACCATTAACATCCAATTGATACAAGTTTAAAGCTGCGATATTGTCTAATTTTAGAAAATGCCAAACTGTCGATGGAGGCATCTTTGTCTTTTTAAATTTTGATTATATTGAACTATTGCATTTGTAGGATTCAATTAAATAAAAACGTCCATATTAAGATGGGGCGTTTCCATCTGTGAAATGTGTCTTTAAAATCCTTAACATCTACTTTACTTATCGATGAAAATACTTAATTAGGGCTATTCTTTCCTAACAATATAACAGCGACTTTCTAAGTTAAATGTAGCAAATCTTGGCGATAAAGAATAAAAAGCTTACAAAGTATAAAACTTTTTTTTCCCATACATTTAAACTTTAATTGTCATAAGATTAAAACATTGTAACACCCGTAGTCCTAAAAACATGGAAACAATTTTTGTGTATAATTGCTGGGTGTAATTTTATTTTTATCAATTTGGGAAAAATTTTAAATTTAAAAAATATTTTTTTGTTTGTATTTTTTAAAACTCCCACTCTATGCCTTGTTTATATGCACAAAAACAATAAAAACAAGCTTCAATTACTTCTGAAATAATTATGAACACAACAGATAGAATACCTATTATACTTGTTTGTACATTACATTTGATATCATCTTCATTTTTTAAAGCTTTTTCTAATACTTTCTCATTCTAGGTACATACAAAGGATGGATGAATATGAAGTAACGCCCTAGCCTACTCAGCATCATGATATTAAAACTTAGAAAAAGAGGGCAAGCAGATACAAAGAGCAGACATTCAAGTTTATAACAGTAACATAGGACTTTTTCAATCTAATACTTCTTAACCTGGTGGGTATATACTGTGATTAACTATTTTATCATTTATTCTTAAATTATTCCTACAATTTTAAAATGGTATTAATACACCTCTGTAATTCTGTTCCATGCTTTTAACTTTTGCGACAATTTGCTTATAGAATTTATCATGTAATTAATTAAGTCAAAATCGGAGATGTTGGGCGATTCACGATATAACTTAGAAGTATATACTATTTAAAAGCCTTCTGAGTTTGGACTGCTTCATAGTGAAGTATTTTACCAACTGCCAAAAGCCTGCTACGATAGTAGGTCAAATATCGAGTATTCTTTGTTACTCTAATTCAGTGGTTCTCAAACTTTTTTTCGATTAATTTATAAGTAAGAATTTTCGAGACCCCCTCATAATAAAACGGCGGCTTCTATTAGGAGTTACGCCACTGTTACTGGCATTTTTCTCCTAGTCGTAAAGCACCAAGTTTTAGAAATATAAAGATCTTTCTGTTTTTATGTTTTGTTATATGTTGAATATAATTATGTTTGAAAATCAATATTAAAAAGATCAACCAATGTAAAAAAAGAAAGATTTAAACTTTATGTTTATCAATTTTTCTAGCGACTGTCTGCGCCATCTATCACTAAGTAGCACAATTTCTTCTTTGTTCTTCGCATTTTACGGAAGTTTCCACTATATTCGAGAGAGTGTTAGATGGCACTGGAGCTTTCTGGAAGTTTCATATTAGCTTTACACACGTTGCGACACAGATCGGCTGTACATACAATATGAAGAAAACAACACAGTTCGACAACAACGCATATATCGATTATATTCGCCAGCACAAGTTCGTTCGACAGAGCCAGGGCGGATGCGAGGAGATACAGCTAATAACGTTGAAATGCGTAGAGCGATTTAGAATTTTTGTTTATTTTGTACATAGTTATGTAGAGTATTTATTTTCTTTTATTTCATCAGAATACTTTTCATTTCTTATTTAGAATTATATTTTGGTTTTGTATACGCCTCTGGCAGCAACAACATAAATATGAGAACTCATTTTCAACATAATTTGCGAATACATAATACGTAAGTTCCGTAATCGTTCTCTGTCCCAACGAAATTATGCCTACTAGTTCTGTTAACGCACTAAAATACGATACGAAAAATGGCATTACAGAAGATATTTTATTTTGTACGCCATTAGAGACCGGAAAATGTTTATTTAACACTTTTATGCAAAGTACTGATAAGTACAATATTGACTGGTCGAAATGCGTTGCTATATGCACCAATGGCGCCAAGGCTATGACAGGACATCGATTTGGTCTTATTGTCAAATTACAAAGAAGTAATGCCAAATGCTACATGGGTACACTGTTTTCCCACATCGAGAAGTTCTTGCGTCAAAATCTTTACCTCCTGAAATGGATTGTGTTATGAAAGTGTTGTAAGTTGTGAATTCCATCAAAGGAAAAGTGTTACAGACTCGTATTTTAGAAAAATTTGTGAAAGCATGGGTTCCTCATATAATCTTCTTTACCACACAGAAGTAAGATGGCTTTCAAGGTGTAACGTCTTGAAAAGAATTTTCCAGTTAAAATGAGAACTTTTGATGTACTTGCATGATGAAACGTCGGAATATGAGAACCTATTTTCCAGTCCTCTTTAGCTTTTTTAGACTGGCTTTACTTGCTAATATTTTCGAACACTTAAATATTTTGAATAATAGCTTGCAAGGCTGCGATGTTAATATAATAACAGCCACAGGATAAGTCTTAGTTTATAAAAAAACCTTGATTTATGGTCGACTTCAATTGGGAAAAAAGAAGTTTAATTCATTCCAGTGCATTCAAGAACTCATGGAAGATTTAACTAAGTATAGTGCGATAAATTCTAAGCATGTTTTTGCAGATATGCAAATCAGTTTGCACAACTTTGAAGCAACAGCTCTGCGACTATTTCCCCAAAGAAATTCAAAACAGTTATGATAATTACAGATGGATACTGAATCCGTTTTTAGACAATTCTTTTCAGCACGCTGAGATTACAACAAACATGAAGGAACAACTTATTGAAATGTTAAGTTATGGAATGTTAAAACTAGAATCTTTTTCGCAGAACCCAGATCAGTTTTGGACCAAAAGAATGCAAGAATACCTCTAGTTCGCAAACGAAGCTGTAAAGTATTTGGTTCCATTTGCAACATCATATTTATGCGAGTTGAGTTTCTCGTCTATGACTGTCATCAAAACAAAAGTGAGAAATCGTCTGAACGAAAATAATATCATTGCGTGTGTATCAAATACAGAGCCCAGATTTGAGATGCTGGTTTTTGAAAAACAGGCACATACGTCGCATTAAGATTCTTTTACTTTGTATTTTTTTATGTATAAAAGTGTTAATGTTTTCGTTTATGTTCCACAAGGTGCACGAGTAGTCAAGTTTATGTTCCTGAATATACGATAAAAAGCGTTTTCTCTTATTTTGGAAATCCTCTCGCGACCCCCTCAGTTTTTTAACGCGGCCCCTCGGGGGGTCGCGACCTACACTTTGAGAACCACTGCTCTAATTGGATTTAGTTCAAACCTGGAATGCAACTAGTATCTACTGACATTGGCCGTGGAAGCCTTAGTTATGGGTTAAAAATACATCTTTTGTTTTTTTGTTATTGACAATCCATTTAATTATATTATGTACATACCTGCTCGTACCATAAATATTATCATAATCACATTTTTTTAAAGAAAACCGGATCTGTTTAGAGAGAGGACTGCATTTTACAGCAGTTTGTGGTTTCGTATGCCGGAAATGAGCTTTATGTTAGGATAAGTAAACTTAGATGGAGAAAGAATGAGAACTGTATGCAGTAGTTGAGGGTAGGTCGCACGCGCCGTGTACACCTGTAATAATAAAAGAAAATCTTAGACAGCTACTTATAAGTGTACAACATTTTAAAAATAATAGGTATTTTTAGTTTAATTTTTAATATACAGCCTTGCTGCTTCAGAAAAGCTGGGAAGTATCAAATTTTGTTCTGTGTTTGGCATAAATGTTGAAAGGCATAAATTGATAGAGATATCCTTCTGAGGTGTAAAGGCACCAAAATTTAAATCCAAACCGTATTGGCTTTCCTTTGATGAACATTTTAGCCGAATGCCTACCAAAATATGGAACTATCTACTCGTCGATTGACAAATTCTAGGAAAATTCACCAAATTGTAAGTACTTTTGGTTCATTGTGTCGAAAATTGGTCTCAGTTTTGCAAATGTCATTTTTATCCAAAGCGGAGTTTTCGCTTGATGACTCTAAACATATTTCTGTTCGTGCAGCTTCGAACCAGATTAACTTCTTTATCGAAATCTTTAGACATATCAGTTGCAAGGAGTGTGTGATAACCAGCAAGAATTAAAATTCCAATAAATAGTTTCAGTTGTGCCATTGAAAGTGTAAAATCGCGCCAGTTACTTTCATTCAAATACTTTATACTAAACTCAACTGTTGAACTCAAAATTTCCTCATAAAAAACAAAAAGAATTTATAAGCGTTCTTGTCGTTGATTTTTATTTAAATTCCTTTTTCAACATGAACATTACGCGGCTTAGTAAACGATCCATTCTCGGCCAAGTTTCTATCAAGATCTAGAAAAATCATACGATGTGGCTGTCGTCGTTCTGGGTACAATTGTAAGCGCTAGTTGCATTTCGGTTCGATCAATAAAAAATACTTAACATATCGCGTTTAACTTCGTTGGGTGTACGACATTTTTCTATTACTAATGAACAACAATTGAAATGTTTGGCAGTTTGAAATTTCATGGCTACCTTATTTAATCGTAAAATGTATTTTTCGTCACTTTTGTCATGTTATACTAGATTGGTTGAAAAGTTCGCTGAGCGGATATGAAAAAACAAATTTATGGTTCAAAAAATGACTTTATTCTTCAGTATATCCTCTCTTAAGTTCAATATACTTTTTCCAGCGATTCTCCAAATTACGTATCCCATCCCCGAACTGATTTTCCGGAAGGCGTCAAAATATCCATCTACGGTTGCAATAACTTCTTCATTTGATGGAAGACGTTTTCCACGTAGAAATTTTTTGAGGTTCGAGAACAGATGGAAGCCGGGGAATAGATCGGTGAATAGTGTGGATGTTCCAAGTGTTCGTACTTTAATTCGACCAATTTCGCCTTCACAACACCGCTGGTATGAGCAGGTGCATTGTCTTGGTGATAGATGTTTTTTTCTTCCGCAAAGCAGGTCTTTTCTCGCGAATTTTTTCATTCAGCTGGTCCAAAAGGTTTTTATAATATTCTCCTGTTGTTTTTATCGGCTTGAGTAATTAATTAACAAAATTCCTTTTATCGAAATACTGATGCATAACGGACGATTTTCACCTTCACTTGCTTCGGAGATCGACAACCGGGTTCAGACCACTCTGCGGTTTGTTGCCGCAGTTCAGGATCATAGTGGTAAACCCAAGTCTCATCCATAGTTACGAATCGACGCACAAAATCTGTTTTATTCTTTTGAAAACGGGCCAAATGTTGTTGAGAAAGTCTTACTCGAATGCGTTTTTGATCCAAAGATAACAGATGCGGCACCCATCTTGTCAGTAGCTTTCTCAGACGTAATTCATTTTCAATCATCTGCTTTTCCCGTTCCAGTTGAGATGCCCATAGCCTTAGCAATATCACGTATTCAGTCGTCTATTATCCATAACCATATCATGTACAGAATTAATCATTTCTTCAGTAGTAGCACTTTTTGGACGTCCAGAGCGAGGATCATCTTTGAGCTTGAACGACCACGTTGAAACTCTTTAGCCCACTTGCATTCATTGTTTTCGAAGGAGCATCATCACTCAACACATTTACCATTTCGTTATGAATTTTCATTGCCTTTAAACCTTTTTTCACAAAGAATTTTATTACAGCACGATGTTCAATTGTTTCTATTAAAAAAAAACACTATGACACTTCTACTTTCAATAGTTTGTAAACAAAGACTAAAATGACATATCGACTTGAAATTTTCTGAGGGTTCATACGAAGGATGAATACGTTTAATACAGTTATAAATTTGTTACTACTAGTGGAGTATAGGTATCGCTCCGCGAACTTTTCAACCAGCCTAGTACATGGTTAAATTGAGAAGGAAAGACTCCTTCTAACAGCGTCAATATCTAATATGGCGTTGCTAAGAAACAACAAAGTTGATGATGGCCAGAAAGAACCGAAACGTCATATAAAAATTTCGAGTACACCGTTAGATAGAAGATCGAAAGTGGCCTCGAGAATCTGTTGTTAGTTTTTCTCTGCAAGGTCAAATAAAGGTGCTAGAGGTGAAAGAAGAAAATGAGCTTTTTGCTTCTTTTTAAATCTCGAACGTCATTTGTATAGGGGAGAGTGGGTGAATTTTGACCATGGGGTAAAACGGACGACACGGGTTTTGTCATTTACTCCAAAATTTTAGTTTTATATATACAACGCCATCTAATAGTTAATATAGGGATATACAAGCTAACTCATTGCCAAAAAGAGTATATTTGACTAAAATATGTGTTATGATGTGAAATTTTATAAAAATTTTCATAGTTTTGTGTAACTTCCACAATAAATCCGTATTGATATGGCGAAATATAGGATTTAATAGAAGGAGTGTATAGTTTTAGATGTAGCAAATGCTCACAAACTTTAGAATAAGTAGAAAGAACACATGAACTGCCCAAAATTTAATCTATGATACACCAGCACTAATGACCCCTATTTAATCCGACACTCGAACTGCGTAAAACCATTAAAGGTTTATTTTAATCCCTTTACTTTCATTTCTAAGAATATCTATAAAACAAAAGAAATTTACATTTACTTTTACAGTAAATGTGCGTAAATATTAAATACTCCTCAAATAAAATGTGTGCATATAAAGAAGGATAAGTGAAATAACATCAACAGTTCGAAAAGAACAAATTAAGAAGCATTAGCAAAATGTTTAGCTAAGAGGAAAAGTGTTGTTTATGCGTGAAAATTTGTAATTTTATAAATTTCCGGACATCGTGTCTACGGGTGAAGTTTGTTGGAGATATACGAGAAAATCATGCAAGGTGAAAAATTTCACTATCAGTTATGATTAGAGTTTGTTAGAAGGTGCTACCGGCAGTGGCGCACCACATAAAAGTAGGTACGTAATATACAATATTAGTGAAAAATAATATTGTTACTTTTCCCCGTCGTTTTGATGTCTACTGTCAATTAACCGCCCTGGTAAGCTGCGTAGAATTGCAACTTACAACGCTTTCATTGTCGATTCATTCAGTCGTCGACGGTTTTGGAATAGTTGTCGTATATTTCGAAAATGATCGTTCGAATAGTGAATGATTTAAAAGTCAGATATTCCTTTCCTCATTGGAAATCGGGTTTTTTCGTTAAAATTGCACCAAATTTTTGGCAACATCGACTCCTATAGTGTTCGTCAGGTTTTCTAAAGGGGCTTGTAAATTGTTTATGCAATTTAAGGGTCTCGTGCAATGTGACTGTTTTCAAATTGCTCAATGCGTGAAATTTGAATAGTTCATGGAAATTTCATCTATTTGTTTTGAATCCGAATTAAAAAAAATCATTTGAATCGAGTTTTAAAATTTTTTCACTTGTGAAAAATATTTCTGATAGAAAGATACTCCCTTTGGAGCCATGTTCCCCCTCGCGTTATTAAAGGGTGAGGTGGTGGTGGTAATTTGGACGCAATTGTTTGAAACACGGGGCGTTTGGGGGTTTTATGAACACTTTTTTTGGGAGATGCTATTAATTTTTCCACCAGGATACCTTTTAATGGTTTTTCAGAGGTGACCCTGTATGAGGCATGTTTTTGAAGAAGAGTCGGAAAGCATATTTCTAACATCCTACCAACCCCAGCATTGTTGCTTTTGTCAGTAACGAACTTTGTGACGGGGTTTCCGGTAAAAATTCTTCAACGAATCCTTTAATTATCTTGACAACGGTTTCTCATTGTTTTCTGAATCCTTTTTTCTGGATAACAAAATAAGGGGGGGACCACACGTTTTGGACGCGCTACAACATGAATGACGCTGTGTTTCGAGCATCAGTTTTTTCATCACACATAGGCAGATTTCCTTACTTCTCAACTCGTCTTTAATACATTCCTTTACTCTACTTTGCACACGTGGCAAATTGTATCGTAATTGCATAGATGTTGGCAGCTTCCATGAGGGAACGTACTTAGCCAAAAAAAAGACGAAAGTGTTCATTAGATACTAGATGTGGGATGTTGCACACACTTAACATAAAAATAAAATCATATAATAATTGCCAGTATGGAATACTGTTTCTTAAATTAAATTTACATAAATTTTTACTTTTACAATGTTTTCTACTTTAAAAAACCCTGCGACTTAGAAACCCCTTTATTGCATATTGTGCAAAATATGCGGACTTCTATTTTCCCCAACCAGGGAAATCCCCGAGATATTTATTCACATTCGAAGAGAACGACAAACCCCTTTTGGGGGTCCCATCTCCGCGTATTTATTTGGCGTGCAGCGTGCAACGATTTTCGTTTTTTTAAATCTCTCGCGGTACTGTCGAGATCGATTACGAGTTGAAAAATTTCCCCCAAACCCCCCCGCCCCCTTGTTACCCGCCATTCCCGGACCAAGTTTTTAACGAACTTAAATTTGATGCAGTTTTTTTCAAAAATATCAATCCACCCGCCAAAACTACTTTTATCCTTTTTATTACGGCAAAAAATTAATAACCGCATTAAAAGAAAAGCATCCAAACAGCTTAGTGAGAGGCCACTGAAAATAATTCATTCACAGAAGCAGACCTATGGTATCTGTTTTCAACTCCTAAAAGGGAAATGTGTCGATGCAGGTTTTCATTTAAATCCGTAAAACATAGTGGTGCTTCTGAAATTGGACTTCGGAAAGTGTGGCTGACGTTTTCCGGGAGCCATTTGGACAAGCTTGGTAATTTTTAAATATTTATTTATTATGTAATATATTCTTACAAATAATTTTAATATTTTATCTTTTAAGTAAAGCTGGCGGTTGCCCCCGCTGTGTTTACTATGTATTTTTTATCGGTTGATCGTGTGCGTGTACCGATAAACCCGAAAATAACCAACGTCCACTCGATTCCATGTATGTACAGCGGGTGCAACCGTTTGTCACGCTTTATTTATTAGGTATCGGAAAATACGAGTTGGGTTAAGCAAGGAGTATTAAGACTTAACATCCGAGACGAGAAAGTTTGGGTTCTTTGGGTTAATTTTTTTACCCATAGAAGAAGGGGATGCATTTTTTTTGTTTTTGGGGCAGTCCGAAGTAAAAAGGTGCAATCATGGTATATGCAATGTTACCTAAAGAAGATTGTTGAAAGATCGTGAAACATGCAAATTTGGGAGAAGCGGAAAGTCTAGAGCACATTTTTATGAATTGCCCTAAATATTCGTCGTCAACTGTTTTTTTCAAACTTACCCCATTGTTGAAAAATCCATTCGACTACAGGGTTTTTGGATCATCCAACTCAACGTTTTTCAATTTATATATTATTTTTGAAAAAAAATAAAAGTTGTTTTTTGTTTGTTTCTTAAGGTATGACGGGTAGGGGTTTGATTGAAACTCAAATTTCTGTTTTTTTCCTTTTTTGGGGGTTTTCCTTTCCTGGTTCTGTCGTTGTCAATTTATTAAATAATGTCCTGATGAACCCCGGGGGAAAAGTGTGTAACCCAAGTTATCCTTTGTTTGAATCTTGAGCGAATGTGAGATGATGGCCATGGCAAACGCTACAGCCATAAATTGACTAATCAATCAATCAATCAAGATCCAAAAGTGGCGCAATTTACAGCCTATTTGATGAATCGAGTTTTCCACCAAATATTTGGGCTGTAAAGAGCGTATCTAATATAGGAACTACAAATTCGTATGAGTCCTTCCACAGTCAATTTAATTCGTATTGCCCGTCACCACATCATTTATGTTTCTATAAACACCATAATAAACCTTCAAACAGATTCGTATATTAAAATTAATAGTGTTAATTGCACACCACGTAAAAACGTAAGGGACCGCCAAATATTTTTAGAATAAAACTTGAACAATAACAAAATAATTCTATTTCAAAAGTAGATTTTGTAGTGTTGCTCATATAAAATAGCTGCATAATAATAATATTCGAATTTTTCGAGTTTATATACTTTAATGTGTACATATATGTATACGTAAATATTTTGAGGCAAGCTTTTGTAATAAACTATTTTTGCTATACTAGAATTTTTCTAATTTGTATACCTTAACATCTGTACCTATATATTTTGAACAATGCTTATTTACCGCCTTGGAAAGGTTTAAATTTTCTTTGCGCAGTTCGTGATTATCGGATTAAGTGAACCCTCTAATTACTTTGCGGAGTTCAAGTGTAAGCTTATCTTCCTGGGATTAAAATTTGTACAGTTCGAGTGCGCCCATTTATCTCCGTATCTGAAAACGGAGGTTACGTTACTAGTTTCCAAAACCCCTGAAAGGCGGAATATTGTGCGTAACTATACCGAGACGCTGTATTTATAAAGTAGCGTGTTCGTCAAGATAATACCAATACATCGAAAGAAACCCAATTCCTTGTCGGCGACAGGGTTCGTTAGACTGAAGGACAGACAGGACAGGTATCGGTTTTCTACCTGATCAATTCTTTTACCTGAGTCGAACAGCATCCAAAGTAGTTTACGTGAAAAAACATTCTACAAAGTAAAGCAGAGAATTTAGAGCAAGCATATTCAATTACGAATAATTAGGTTAACTTTTCGGTGAATAAGAATAAAATTCAAGTTGTTATATAATTAGACAAGACAGACATTAATTCATATAGATGAAATGGACGATACTTCATTACTTGTTACATTAAACATATGTTAAAAGTGATAAAATCGAACTTTAAGAGCATAGGAAGATAAGCAATTAAATTAATCATATTGATTCCAAAATAATAAAAAAAGCATTATAAATAGAGTTGGCCACGCGCGCCAACGGACAGCGGCGTTGTTTCGATTAGGCCTCGGGTTCCACTAGAGCTATTGTGTGTAGATGTTTCCTGTCGTAAATACTTTCGCGTAGTTGTTAAATAAAAATAAAATAATGCGTGCTCAAACACTTACCATTTTAAGAGTCCTCCCTGAAATCGCAACATTAGATATATTTCAACAGTTGTTTCGACAGACGTAGTGCGGCGCGAGGAAAAAAATGTGTTTATATGCAGAGAACGAATGTTCTCATTAGTGACGTTATATTTGCGTAATTAAAATATTCTTTGAAACAAATTAACGGTTCTGTTGATGCACCTTCACAAATGTGTCTTAATGTGCCAAAATCAGAATGTATCTCTAAAACACTTTCAAATTTTCTTCTATCACGCATAGCTGTGCGTGAACATGTTGCACTATTTGCACAGATTCTACTAACGAGACCAGGATCGAATTTTCATTCTCACGCTAGTCCGAAGTAATTGTTGTGAATAATTTTAAATCCGTTTAACCCGACATCGTGAAACTTTCGACTGGCTTTTTTGATAGCGCAGCTTCCTTTGATCGAATTTTAAAACTTTTTTAACATTTCATAATATTTATGATAAAAAATGCAGCATTTAACCAAGTTCCCCAACGTAAAATAGGTTCTGGGGGCTCAGGTATAGGGACACAGTCTGTGAAATTCGCGAATACGTTTCGGGGATTTGGCAAACACTGCAACACCATCACTCATAATTTATGAGTGATGGTGCTGCAAACATGGTTTCTGTAGGTCGGTCTCTTAAAAAGCATTCTGTTAACTTGTTACACATTACTTTAGAATTCATGCTCTCAATCTTGTGGCGGATGGTATCAGAAAATGTTATCCTGAGGTAGACGCTTTAATAGGGGTACAAAAGAGGTTTTCAAACCCCGAAACGTATTCCCCGAATTTCACAGACGGTGCCCCCCCCCTTGAGCCCCCGAACCCTTATTCACATTTTGGGGGAACTTGGGTTAAATCCCGGTTTTACTAAAGGCTTTTAAGGAGAAAAAGAAGGGGGTTTTTACTATTCGATCCAAAGGGAAAAGGCTGCCGCTATCGAGAAAAGCCGGGCCGAAATTTCAAAAAGTTGGTTAAAAGGGTTTTAAAAAAATTATTCCCAACAATTATTTGACTAGCGGAAGCAATAGAAAAGTTAGCAGATCCTTCGTGTTGTTAGTAATCGTAATAGTGCAACATGTTCACCCCACAGCTATGCGCGATAGAAGACGAAAAAAATGTTTGTGTTCTAAAAAAATTTAAAAGGGGGTTTTAGAGAAAGGTTCTGATTTTGGCACATTAAGACACATTTGTGAAGGTGCGTCAACAGAACCGTTAAGTTGTTTCAAAGGATATTTTAATTACGCAAATATAACGTCATTAGATGTAGCACGTTCGTTCTCTGCATATAAACACATTTTTTCCTCGCGCCGAAACTGGCCCCGTCGAAAAACTGTTGAAACATATCTAATGTTGCAAATATTTAACAGACATTATTCACTTTACGATTTCACGGAGGCCCCTTTTTAAAATGGTGTTTTGAGCACGCATTATTTTATTTTTATTTAACAACTACGCGAAAATACCGACAGCAAACATCTACACACAATAGCTCTAGTGGAACCCGAGGCCTAATCGAAACAACGTGCCGTTGCCCGTTCCCGTGGCCAACCCCTATTTATAATCTTTTTTTTTTATTTTGGAATCAATATGATTAATTTAATTGCTTATCTTCCCAAGGGTTTTTTAAAGTTCGATTTTATCACTTTTAACATATGTTTAATGTAACAACGCGCGTGGCCAATTCTAATTATAAGCATTAAAAGCTGCTATGAGTAAGTGTTACAGCAGTGGTATTACATTCGGGTAAATGGAACGCAGCAGATACGCTGTCGAGTAGCATTAAGGGATTCTGGTGCCATTTGTGACTGAGGCTATTGTTTTCTTCGTTGTGATAGATTTTTCATTCTAATTGGGTAAGTATTACACATTAAACAGGATGAGTCAGGAGAAACGGACCAAACTCCAAGAGTGTATTATACACGTGAATCTTATCCGATTTACATTTGTTTTCAAGTTATAGCGAAAATAACAAATAAACTAAATTTGATACATCAACATTTTTTTAATCATAGCGTTCTTTTAATAAATGTTCAAAAATACCGCAATTGACCTCATTTTACGAAGCGCGCCTGTTGCTCTCCTGATTGCATGATGTCCTTTAATATCGGCTGCAGTATTTCTAATACGTCGAATTGGTGCATTCCGAGTATCGACTTTTATCTTGTAAATTTCATTTTTGAACCAGCCCCATAACATTAAACAGATGACCGGTACGCCATACGAGGTGCATTTAAGTTATAACACTTCCGATTTTTTTTCTCAGAACTGGAAACAGATAGAAACATGCGGTTTGTTTTAAAATAAGCGGGCACTCCGTCATATACTCCTTATTATCAACGTCATTGTTTCTCATTATATTATATTATTTTCATCATATTACTTGTATCGTATTATTTTGACACGTTATTCATTTATTTTGTACATCAATCTTATTGTAATATTTATATTTGCAATTATTTGTATTTGTTCAACTAAAGATACATATGTTGTCTACATTCGGTTCCAAATTCCGTAAACATGTACACATCGTTCCCAGAAACTAGATACATATCAAGACACATATTTTCAGAACTTGTTTGTTGTTTTGTCATTATATGTCAATTAGTAACATTCCACCACAAAATCAGATCAAAGTGCATACTATTAAGTGAAAGCTGTTTTTTATAAAGAAGACAATATCAACTCACATAGTAACCCTTGCATTTCAAAGAGTCTTGTTACTAACCAGTTCACTGTTGTTATAATTATATACTTGTAATAAATATATAAACGGTCAGAAGTGTTTCTATTTAGCATACAACAACTCTTTGTCAATGCGTGACAGAGATGGCAGCACTGTACGGCACACAGAACCTTTAGCGGCAGTAGCGAGAATAAAAATTTTTTTTTGATATTTCAAATCACGTTTTCATTATAAGATCAGCGTGTAGTCATTCGTTTTCTCCATTTGCGTGGTATGACACCGATAGAAATTCATCGCTAGTTGAGTGAGACATGTGGTGATGGTGTCATGGATGTGTCTAACGTGCCTCGGTACCCCGGGCTGACGACATGATCGAACGAGTGGGGAAAATTCTTTGGGGGACCGCCGAATGAGTGTGGAACAGATCCAAAGTTGGCATTTCCGTGGGATCTGCGCACACAATCCTGCATGACGACTTGAAAATGCGAAAAGTGTTCTCCAGGTGGGTGCCACGAATGCTGACAGACGACCACAAGGGTGCGCTCCCTACTCACTTGACCTGGCTCCTAGCGACTTTTGGCCGTTTCCATCGATGAAAGGCACTCCCCGTGGCCGCACATTTACCAGCCGTGCCGTGCCGTATTGCATCAGCGACTTTCCAGAAGCGTTCGCAGCGGCCATGGAATCATGGCGTCGACGTTGTGAAAAATGTGTACGGCTGCAGGGAGATTACGTCGAGAAGTGACAGAAATTTCATAGTTTTTGGGTGATTAGTTAGGGAGAAAAAATCGGGGGTGTTATAACTTGAATGCACCTCGTACTTGATAAGCGAAAAACATTTTTAATGTCGAACGTGCCTGACTTTTTTGCTTTACATGGGTAGTCAATGCAAGGACATTTTTATTTTATTTAAGACGTATTAACTCGGAAATAAGTGAAAATTCGGACCATTTATAAGAACGCTAGTTAACATTTTTTAATTACGCTATGACTTGAAAACGAGTGAAAATCGAATAATAACATGAGTTTTTCTAAATTTTTACGTGTACAATACACTCCTGGAGTTAGATCCGTTCCTCTCGACTCATCCTGTATAAATTAGTGCACTGGCTTACTGACGGCATCGCCAATGCTACAGCACTCACGTCGGCGGATTTAGTTATAACATATGAGACGGAAAATGCAGCAAATGCATTGTTACTAGTCATGTAAAATGAAGTTATTGTTCGTTACTGTGTACTCGTTACACACCGAGAAGTAACGATTACTAACGGAGAAAAGTATTCATTCCTTATGAGGCAATTACTTGTTACTAATTACTTATACCGAAAAACAGTTGTTAATGACTTTAACTTTACAGTTCGAAGAAATCATTAAAATTGCTACCTTTAGCGAATATCCTGAAAATGTAGTCTATAATAATAATAATATTATTATGTATATTTTTATCCAACAGTAATACCAATAACAGGGTAAATACAAAAAAAATGAAAATAATACATGCAATATACAAATATAGTAGTAACACGAGTTTACAATAATTAGCAATAATTAACAAAACACGTCATAAAAAATAATGTTTGCATTCCTACACATGATTGTCACAGATGCATGCCTCAATATATCCGTTCTTGGGACGACCGGGTAAAACGTTGAAGCATATTTTGATGTAGCTCGCGGAACATAAAAGGACACACGCAAAAGCAAGTACGGGGCGTCAATTCTATTATGTATTAAATCGCGTAGAAATTTGGCTCTACTGAGTTCCCGTCTAGATGCTAGTGAACACATCGCGTGGCGCTCAAGTAAAAGGTACTAGTCACATCCGCTCTTCGGGTAAATACCATCCAATCGGAAAGATAAGTACTTCAGAAAACGTCTATGAATTCGATCCAGCTGCATGCAGTGACAAACTCGATACGGGTACCAAATCAAATTCGCATATTCCAATTTTGATATCACATACGCATGATACAACGATTTAATCATATTTACATCACCAAAGGGTCTACAAGTACGCACAATAAAGCCAGCCATTCTACTTGCTTCTTCACATACATTGGAAACATGTTCTGAAAAGTTAAGATTACTTAAGAAGAGGACCCTAAGATCTCTTAACTTTTTGGTTTCTACTAAGTTCGGTTCCTCTCATACTATAAGATGCCATAGTTAATACACGAATATAAGTGACAACGCAATACTTTTCAATGTTGATCTTAAGTCCACTCATATCGCACCATTGGACCATTCTATCGATGTTTTGTTGAAGGGCATCAACATCATCAGCCGTTCCTACAGCAGTGTACAACTTAATATCATCCGCATATGCTAAGAGTTCACAGGAAAGACATGAGAGTAGATTATTGATGAATAGTATAAATAATAGTGGTCCCAAATTAGACCCTTGTGGCACTCCAGATTTTGCAATAAGTTCATGAGATCTGAAGCCGTTGTAATACACATAGCTTATGCGATTGTCCAAGTAGGATTTCATGAGGTTAAGGAATGCAGGATTAACTCCAAAATCAGACAGCGTATGACATAGCAGGCGATGATTCACAGTATCGAAGGCCCGAGAGAGATCCGTGTAGACCACATCCACTTGACCACGTCCATCAACAACTTCAGAGATATATTGCGTGACAGACGCTAAGTTAGTAACAGTTGATCGTGCGGGTACAAATCCGTGTTAATTTGGTGAAAGAAAAGAGCGAGTGTTACTGTTTAAGACTTATATATCATTTTCTCAAAAACCTTGGCGAAGTTGTTTAAAATCGAAATTGGACGATAGTTCTTAAGAGGCTGTTTGCCTCCGCGCTGGGAAGCACTTAGTTTTAATGGAAAGGTTAATAAAAGAAATTGGGGAACATATCTCCCATCACGCACCAAGAAGCTAAATATTTGATTTTCCCCTGCAGTAAATTTTTCAAGAAATCGTGACATAGTGGAGATTAAATCATCCTCGGATATAAAAGAGAAACCGAAGGACGGTAGGGACATGGAATCATCAAAATAGTTCGTGAATGTGTCATCAGTATAATAACTGAAGAAAATATCCGCAAATGCTCCCACAATATCCCTTAGGTTAGAGTATTCATTATCATCATAAAGTATACCAGGAATTCCAGATGTTCCATGTTTTTGACTCACATATCTCCAGATATCATCGGGATTATCTCTGACATCACGTTCAACATTCCTTATATAGTTCATGGGCATCAGCAGTCTATACCTTAACAAGGAGGAAACGTACCACCTAGCGAAGATATTTGAGAAACAACGCACTGAGAATGCACGTACGTTCTGCGATTTGGCTTTTTTACGCCGTTACCGTGATCAAAAGCTAGTAACAACCTGCTGCAAAATCTCGTTCTTCACGAAATCGCTGAAGATATCGAATATATTACGAAAAACAGACCTGGCTTTGGTACGCGAACTCATACACAGAGCGCGGCAACAGCTAAACGAAGTCGATACGAAGCTGATAAAGACCCACCTACAACCAAGTAACCTGATGCATCCCATTCTATGGCAAGAAATTGATGCTCTCGCCGCCCTCAAGGAAGAAAGGGAAACCTCGATAAGAACTAACAAATAGAAGAGGAAAATTCACCGGTTACAGCCACCTAGAGACACTCACAAAGCTTTCCCACAAAATACGGTCGTTAACTTATCCCGAAAAACACTGGATGAAGCAGTAATTAGCGTATTGCAAAAAGGTATCAATTTTGCCGTCGCACCTAGGCACATCCCAGTAAAAAATATCATATGTGGCATCGAATTAGCTGTTCAAAACTTAGACGACAACACCGCTGAAGCAATCCGATCAGATGCTTCCAACTTCCTTAGAAACGCAAAACCGCCGAAGAGCAACCTTAACAAGGGTGAATTCCTATCCCTTAAAGACATTAAAAGAGACGAAAGCATTATCATCATACCTCCCAACAAAGGTAACGCAACTGTGGTTATGAACAAATCGGACTATCTCGAGAAACTGAACACCCTCCTAGACGATAACACATACAAACCTATAGCTAATGATCCGACCACGTACCTCGAGAAGACGACAAGAACCAAGATTAACGCCACCCCTTTAAGCGAGGAGATAAAGAAAAAGTTTTCACGGTGTCCGAAGTTCTATGGATTACCAAACATCCACAAGGAAGGTATACCCTTAAGGCCGATAGTGAGCTCTGCAGGTTCCCCTACTCAAGCTCTGACTAAGTACCATACAATTTATGTCAGAAAAGGACTACGACAGGGAGATGCCCTATCATGTAATATTACACTAGAGAAAATAATCAGAGAATCAACGGTCAACATCAGAGGAACAATAATAACAAAAAGTGTACAAATTTTAGCTTTTATAGTCGACGTTTATATCATAGTCAGAAGTAGGGGGACACATGGTGGAAGCATTCAACCTGATAGAAAGAGCAGCCCGGCACAGTGGCCTGAAAATCAATGAAAATAAAATAAAATATATATCTATGCCGGCAAGTCAACAGGGCAGAGACACCTCCAAAATATAACAATAGGAGAATATAACTTTGAAAGCGTGAATGATTTCAGATATCAAAGGTTCAGTCCTTAAAAATAAAAGCATAAAAGGACAAAAAGCTCTCAGATCCGAAACATATCAAAAAAACAAAATGAAAATGTATAAATCTTTAATGTCAAAAGGAAAAAACTTTTGGCTTTTTCGCACAAAAATTTCGAGAAAATATATAAAAGGGGCGTAAAGGAAAAACCAATTTTTGGGCGCAGACGATATGTTTCAAAATTCCACCATTTTTAAAAAGGAAAACATCATTATATTTAAAAAGTTTGGGGAGTTTGGCTGGATGGGCCATGGGGAAGCGGATGCAGGAGAAGGGAAACCCCAAAAAGAAATTAAAAAAAACCAGACCCCTAAGGAAGAAGCCCAAAAGGGGGAACCCAAACTCAGAAAGGGGAACCCAAGGAGAACGACCTGAAGATTTTAAAAGAAAACCCAAATTGGAAAAACAAAGCACGTAACAAATTGGAACGGAGGAATCTTAGAGCAAGCCAAGGGGTTGTCGAACTAATGATGATGATGATGATTATTTTCCTAATATAATTGCAAATAGAAGTATTAATTAAAAGGATATTAATATTTACACTTGACAACCATAAATATATGCATAGAAGGTAACCTTCGAAATTTACTGCTGATATATGTATTATTATGTTCAACGTTGTGTGTACGACAACAACAGCCTCGGCTGTCACTTCTGAACGACTTTAAAATGTTTGGTAACTAAATATCCCTCTTGCGGAGAAAAATGGAAATTTCCTCGTTACCATCTACCGTCAGCCAACTGGCCTTGGGGCGTTGATGTTAAATATGAAATATAAGTCCAGATAACGACGATTGCAGGGTATCATGGACAAACCTACTCGTCAGTTAATTTTCCTATTCACGTAATTCGCCCAAATTCATATAGAAATCGTCTAAAATAAGCAACAGCGTAAATTGAAAGGTATTTTAAATAATATTTCATCAATCAAATTTTTATCCGAAAGGTTTAAGTAAATTGTTGGAAAGTTTTCACGTTTAAAGCTTGTCAGTAACATTTTGTATCATAGAATCCTCGAAATACAACCTCCTCGTTGCGTCACTGCATTCATTCTCGTATGCTATTTGCAAAAATAATTTCATTTTATCGAAATTCATCGTAAAAGTTTCTATTTGGGTTAAATTATCAAAATTGGCTGTGGAATAAAACAATCGTCGGTCTTTCGCGATTTAAAAAAAAAAAAGATGAGCGACACCATAATTTTTCATCAATCTTTATTCAGCCTTCGTTGAATCAAAGTGTTTCTTAACTCCGATCCCAATTTAAAATGCTCGATTGTGAAATCAAAGTATTTATTTGAAGAGAAAAAGGGTTAAATTTCCAGAACAGACTGTAGAGATTATATAAACAGTGAGTGTATATAACATTGGTATCGTTCAAATTTCAAGGTTAATTACATGTATAATTTTTAAAAAGTCTTTAAATTTTTCTTTTTTATTAATTTGGAAATACGTTATAAAATTGTAAAAAGGGTCCCCCAGGGATACTCCCAAACCCCTAAAATTCAAAAAATTTTATTTAAGTTAGAAAATTTAACAATTTTCCCAAAACTCCCTGAGAAAAATATTTCAGCACATATTCACCGGTTATTTGATATATTCAATTCCCAATAGACAATCAGTGATCACCGTTTCGCCGCGACGTTACTACTTGAAAATCTAATGAAGGTTATTTCACCGATATTATTTATTCACTTACCAATCGCCAAACAGCGATCACCGTTTTGCCGCACCGTCGTTACTTGATATCGCAATCACTGCTAAATCACCGATCACTGTTTTTAGGAACTTCACCTCATCGACGTGATCGGTGATTCTCTAATCACCATGAAAGAATCACCGGTAGTGAAATATCGCCTACCACTAAGGAGAGCATACTTCTATCGCCACTCACTCCAGAAGAAGATAAGAGTGAATTCATTAAAAGGTCGAGCTTACAACAGTCCTTCTCACGACCAGCTCCAGACGGGGATCGATACCCGAAAAATCTACATTTCATATATACATACATAGTGTAATAATAATTTGTAATAATCAATAATAATAATTACATTACTGTATTACATACTATGCATTTTCTAGATTAGCAGACAAGAGTTACTATCTTCTGTCAGATAAAATATTTTTGTTCACAGAAAACGTTCGCTCAATGTCTCATGACGTGAGTGGAGCATATTTTAAAGCGCATGTTTGACTGACAGATTTCTATTAGCTTTTGAAATTTATTCGCCGCCTTTTATCTTATACTTCTGACAACATTCTGGATAGTTGTTTTTACTTTGTTGAAAATGTCTAAAGATTCAACAATGCTGATACCCTTTTTTTTCCAACTTCTTTACTTCATCCGGTATGTTACCAACTTCTTCACTTCAACACTATTAACAACCTAAAAGTTATTTATAAATATAGGCTGGTATTGTTGAGTATAAAAAAACAAGGAGTATGTCCCTTTGGGGGTTTTCCCAAAAATTTTCTGCATAAAAACTGCAAGCTGATATCCTTGTTCCCTATCTTATTGTGACTGTGGAGTAGAGCAACGTAAACTGCGCTGAAAGCCAGTGGCGGACCTTTTAAAATTTCCGGTATGCGTCATTAACTGCGACTCGAAAACCGATCTGTTGTGTATGCATCTACCCCTGTTTATACTATATCCCCTAGTTCTACGTTTGGTTTTTAAAATGTTTCCTACGTCCCAAAACGACCAAAGTTGGACACAATAAAGAGAATTTATTGCAGAAATGCCTGATTTAAAATGTGATGGCGCTAAAAATTTAGTGTGTAGTTGTAAAATAGATTTAATGTGTTGGTCGAAAAGTGATTGTCTACGGCACGTAAATAGTGCAGGGCATGTTTCAAAAAAATTCCACACGAGATTATGACAAATTTTAAAATTTAATTTATGTGTTACCTTTATTGCATGTTTGTTTACCACTTCATTTACTAAGGAAGAAAAACATACGTCTCGTTTTGGAATGAATATTCGGACTTTAAGTTACCAAATGAGAGAACATTACAGAGAGTTGTGCCGTCTGCTCGTGACATGTCCGGAAAAAAATTAAATAGGAGTTTTAAAATAAAAAACTGTGGTTATGTGTGGACGAAACAACAGATCGTAAAAAAAAATTTCCCTGGTTAATGTAATGGTACCCCAAAAATGGAACCACATCGACCCTCACCCTCCCCAAATTTTTCCCTTCCAGACGAATACAACAATGTACTGCCAAATAATTTCAATGTTGGTGTCAAATACATTGGAAAAGTTTGAAATTTCAACAAAACAACTTTTTGATGTTTATGGTGGTGGGGCCGCAAACAAACTTGTGGGTCGATCTCTTAAAAAACATTGTGCTAACTTGTTGCATATTACATGTAAAATTCATACTCTCAGTCTCGTAGCAGATAGTATCCCGAAAATGTTATCCCGAAAGGGAGACCTCAATAAACACATACAAAAGCTGTGT
>JAROYC020000014.1:7670053-7682275 GCA_029619255.2 Dynastes hyllus
ACTTTTTTCACTAACGCTGATCGATTAAATATGCAAGCTACAACTTCCGTAATGCTAGAGAAGATTAGCAATTGGTTCAAATTGGCTCTGAATAGATTGAAAACTCAATTTGTAAAATTTAGCTACTCACCAACGTTCGTTCCTCCTGACATAAATTTGAGATTGGATGACACTGCCCTTGCTCGTGTGGACTCAATTGAATCACTGGGAATTGAATTTAGCTGGAACTTAAAATGGCACATTCATATAGACTATAAAACTCTAATTTGTCAAAACCGTGCCATTCGAGCTATGATAGGTGTCACCAAGTGTCATGCAGACCTCTGTTTAGGAACTACAGAATATTAACTGATGTATCGATATCCACTACCCGCCATAATTATTTGCCCACCCAAAGAAATACGGAAGTGCAAACGTAAAAATAAATTGTAGTTTTGCATTTAATAAAATACTCTTAAAACAAAGAAATTGATAGATTTTCTTCAATTATAAAATTTATTTAACACAAGAAAAATTAAATCTTCGTTTTGTCGAAATGTCCACCTCGACTATTAATAATTATGGCACACACTTGCGGCATTCTCGTCAAAGTAACGGGTTCTATTTTAAGCCAGGTTTCTTGTAGTTGCTTCCACAACGATTCCTTGGAAGTTGAGGATTTATTTGTTTATACACCTGCCTATTGAGTTCCTCTCACAAAAGGGATTAGCATCTGGGCTTTGAAGAGGCCATTTCATGATTTTGTCATTGCTTTCGCGTTCCACCAATTCTAAATATTCGCGGCACAGTTCAGAGATGAGTTTCGAATCATTATCATGTTGAAATACGAGGCGCGTCCAGAAACTAAGTCCCGTTTGGTAATAAAAAAAACGGGCACAGATACAGAAAAACTATTTATTGCAAACCTTAAACTATCTTCCTACATAGCTCCCACCATTTTGTAGGTATGGCACAAGTTTTTGTATTTTTTCCTCTTTTTAAAGTTTGCATTTTTTGTCCCCAAACCCTGTGGTAGCATGTTCTTTGAGCTCCTCATCGTTGTTGAATTTTTGACCACCGAGAAACGTTTTCAGGTGCAAAAAGGGATGGAGGTCGCTAAGGGCAGGTCAGGGCTGTGCGGAGGGTGGTCAAACTGGGTCCAGCCAAAGTCCTGTAAGAGTTGTTCTGTCTTGTTCGCAGTATGAGCTCGGGCATTGTCATGAATCAAAACAATACCGTTTGTGAGCATTCCTCGGCGCTTATTCTGTATTGCGCGACGCAATTTCCTAATCGTCTCACAGTAAACATTTGCATTGATTGTTTCATCTCGCGGTAAAAAATGCATCAGTAGAATGCCGTGTTTTTCCCAAAAGACTGTGCACATGATTTTTTAAGTGTCAAGATCTGCTTGGTTTTAGCCTTTCCTGGTGACGAAGTGTGCCTCCAGCCAAATCGCATCCCCGGTCACGATCTTGCTTAGAAAATCATCACTATTTTCGTTGTAACATGTCATAAAATCAAGTGCATTGGCCAGATGCTGTTTTTTGTGTTGCTCTGTGAGTGTTTTCGGCACCCAACGAGCACACAGTCTTCGAAAATTCAGTTTTTCAGAAACAATTTCAAGAAGAAGTGCTCTTAAAATTTCGTAGAAAGATCAGATATTGCAATCTTACGGTTTTCCTTTGCGAGTTCTTCAACTGCACGAATTAATTCTTCGTTAACCAAACTTGGACGCCCACTTCGTTCGTTATCATGTACTTGATTACATTCTTCATTGAACTGTTGGACTCATTTCCTTACCATTGAATCACTCGTCGCATTTGCTCCGTAAACCTCGCAAATTTGTCGACGAATGTCGACTGCTTCGGTGTTCTTCGCATTCATTCTCATAAGCGGCGAGATTTTCAATCAACTTCGCCATTCTAACCAAGCACTATAAACTGTGAACAACAAATAGCGATCTCGAAATGACGTCATCTCCTTCTCCTTAACTCAAAGCAACTACGGAGCATGCGCCGAACTGCGATTGCAGCGTTGCCGCGGCAATAAATACAAACGGAACTTATTTCCTTGGCGTGCCTCGTATAAAATAGTCAGCGATTATTAAAGCTGGCCACGAGCGGTACCGCGCAGTAGCGTAGAGTCGACCAGGCCTCGCGCTCCACGAGAGTTATTCTGCTAATAATTTCGCTCATCTTTTAAATAAAAATTAAATAACACGTGCTCAAATATCTGCAACATTAGATATGTTTCAACTGCTGTTTGGGCAAAACTAGTACGGCATGAGGAAAAAATGCGTTTATATGCAGAGAACGAACGTTCTACATCTAGTGACGTAATATTTGCGTAAGTAAAATAATCTTTCAAATAACTTAACGATTCTGTTGACGCACCTTCACAAATGCGTCTTAATTGCCAAAATCAGAATTTTTCTCAAAAACACTTTCAAATTTTTCTAGAACAGAAACATTTTTTGCGTCTTCAATCGCGCATAGCTGTGCGTGAACATGTTGCACTATTTGTAGAGATTCTTCAACGGCACCGCAGGATTTTGTAATTTTTCTATTGCATCTGCTAGCCCGAAGTAATTGTCGTGAATGATTTTTAAATCCATTTTATCCTGACTATCTTGAAATTTCGACTGGCTTTTCTGGATAGCGACAGCTTCCTTGTATCGAATTGTAAAACCACGTTCTTAATATTGTCAAAATATTTATGATAATAAAACGCGGCCTGCAACCATGTTCCCCAACGAGTTAGAATAGGTTCTGGTGGCTTTGGTATAGGGGGCACAGTCTGTGAAATTCGCGAATACGTTTCGGTGATTTGACAAATACGTTTTTGGGATGCGCTATTAAAGCGTCTACCTCAGGGTAACATTTTCTGATACTATCCGCCACAAAATTGGGGATGAATTTTAAGAAGAACAAATTAGCAGAATGCTTTTAAAAGACCGGCCTACAGAAAGATGTTTGCAACCATCACCACAACATCAAGAGTTGGTTTGTTTAAAGTTCAAACTTGTCCAATGTATTTAACACTAACTTTGAATTACTTCGGCAGTACACTGTTGTATTCGTTTGGGACTAATAGAATTGAAGGTGATTTATGAGGTTCCAATTTTCGTGCCATTACATTAAGAACAGAATGTTTCTTCCGATCTGTTGTTTCGTCGACACATAACCAATTTTTTTTTTTTCAACCCCGATTTTATTTTTGTTCAATATGTTCGCGCGCAGATGGCACAATTCTTCGTAACGATGTTCGACTTGGTAATTTGCACTCGAATAGTTTTTCCCAAAAAAGCAGATAAATGGTTCCTTGTCTAGTAAATTAAACGGTATATTACATGCGATGAACGTAACGCATAAATTAAATATACATTTTCATTGTCTCGTGCGCAATTTTTTTTTGAGACATGCTTTTCACTATTTACGTGTCGTAGACAATGTTGTCTGGACCAACACACTAACGGGATTTTACAGATTACACATTTAATTTTAGCCCCTTTTCATATATTAAGTCTGGAATTTCTGCAATAAATTTTCGAAGTTTGTCCGACCGCGGTCGTTTTGCTGACGAAATCATAATTTTTCTAGGACAGATAAACAATTGCGCAAATGACCGGCAGCGAAAATGTCCGTACTGCTCCGCAGACGAAGTAATACTACCGTTCCTCTCGGTCCGAACTGATTCTACGCCGATGCGCGGTACCGCTCGTGGCCAGCGTTAGCGATTATTCTCATTCCAGATGGTATAGCATTTGTTTCCAAAATTTCCCGGTAGCGCTCTTTTCATAAAATTCCATCTATTTTTACCAACTCTCCTACGGATGCAGCGCCAAAACAACCCCAAACCATTACGGATCCGCCACTATGCTTGACTGTTCTTTGAACGAATATTCTTCTCTTGTAAATGAAGAGTTCAAATTTGGACTCATCGGTCTACAAAACATTTTTCCACTCATCAACTGTCCAATGTTGACGCTCTCTAGCCCACTGCAGGCGTTTTATTTTATTTTGCTTGCGCGGAATGTCTATAGTCTTATTAATTAAACATCACGCTCCACGCGAAGCTATTCGGCCAAATAAACCACCCTCTCTTAACCTCCTTTTCATAGTGGTTAAACTAACTCGTTTTTCACGCTCAATATTTATTTCAGCCGTTATTTCAGGTGCAGTTCTTCGTCTATTCCGTTTACTCGTCATAATTATTCGACGATCTTCCGCTGGTGTTGTCACCTTCCGTCGTCCTGTTCGTTTTCTATTTAATAATGTGCCAGCCTCTTGATATTTTTAACGTTATAGTCAGCAGTTCGGCCACTTAATTTCAATTTTCTTGCGATTTCTCTGTTACTTCGGCCAAGATTGTGTAAAGCAACAATCATTGTGCGGGTTTCTAAAGGCAACTCTTGTTTTAATACTAATCTTAGATAATTTTATTAATGCACAGACTGAAAGAGTACCTTAGTATAAGAACGCAATTTTTTTCTTACCTAGCGTATCTCGCCGATTTGGGGGTACAGCCCCCTCCAAAGTTTTTATTTTTTTTTTATTTGTGTAAATATCTCGGAAATTATAACAGATAAACTTTTTCTTTTAGAATATAATTTGAGTAAAATTTCATAGTCCCAGGGATGACGCGAATTATTTTCGGAAAAAAATTATAACGCGGGACCGGGGATCCACCTCCCCCCCCCCTCTTTTTTTAATTTTTTTTCTTTATTTTTCACAAATAAAGTATATTACATAGTTTAAAGGATAACGCGAATTACTTTCGGGAAAATTAATAACGGGGGACCGGGTACCCCATACCCCATTTTTTTCACATTTTTATATTTTATTTTTTCACAAATAGAGTCGGTTTTATGTAGAATATACATGTGGTCAAAACACATGCAATATTTTCATAATTGTCTTCTTCATCTTCTGCTACATCTTCCACAAATTGCGCTTCATGTGGTTCTTCTAATCGTTCAAACTCCAATCCTGTGACATTCAAAAGAGAACATGTTTTCTTGTTGGGCACTTACAATCATCTCCTTCAACGCATCATGCAACTCAAGTTCTTCAGACGTCAAAGGAATTACTGCGATGTTGGCTACTTGAAACGTTGCAAGTAACATGTTCAACACATTAACTACATTAATCGCTGCCATAATGCCAAACTACAAATTTACACTGCACGAAAGAATACTTCTGAACAATTATTTGAAACGGCCACCTTGTATATGCTTCAGATAACTGTGTACATGACACGAACAATCTAGTTTTAGTATATCGGTATCTACTGTAAGCACTTATAATTAATCCACCTCAATCGGATTATTTTATGACATTTTTTGGAAACGTTTTCGAACTAATTCATTAATATATGTCTATTTAGAACGACAATTATCTATGTACGTCAATCAATGACAAGTAAAGTTTTATTATCGTCTTTTAATATCTTTATTATTAACTGTCTCAATTTGACCACATACATATTCTACATAAAACCGACTCTATTTGTGAAAAAATAAAATATAAAAATGTAAAAAAAAAGGGGGGTAGGGATTGGTCCTCCTTTTTTTTTTTCCCGAAAAAAATTGCGTCATCCAGACTATGTAATATACTTTATTTGTGAAAAAAAAAAAAAAAAAAGGGGGGGGGGGGTCCCGCGTTTTTTTTTTCCCGAAAAAAATTCCTTTTAGATATGTAATATCATTTGTGAAAAATAACAAAAAAAATTAAAAAAGGGGGGGTTGGGGAAAATTTTTTCCGAAAATAATTCGCGTCATCCGGGATTTTTAATTTATTCAAATTATATTCAAAAAGAAAAAGATATTGTTATAATTTGGGAGATATTTACACAAAAAAAAAAACCATAAAATTTTTATTCCCCAAATCGGCAGATAGGGGTAAAAAAAAATGGTTTCATCCCAAAGGCCTTTTCAGCTTCAGTTTCATCGAAATCGAGAAGTGCGGGTTGCCGGTGTTCCCTTGTAAGTGCAATCCGGGATTACATTTTAAAAAATCCATTCCGTTACTAAGATACAGGATGCCAAGGGGGCTTTTCTAAAAAAATATTTTCTTTATTATAAAAAATATAGTCATCAAATTTTCAGCATAAGGGTATTGCGAGGACTTAAAAAGTAGCCTTCGGAAAATTCTGGCTTGCTGGGTTTTTTTGCCTTTTAAATTTTTTTTTTCTTATGGGCGCCATTTTGGGATTTTTACTTTTTTAAAATGGTCAAAAAATGCTTTTCAAGCATGTAAAAACCCCCTATGTTCAATGAAGAAAACTATAAAAAATAGCAAAATTAAATTTGCCTAGTCCCGGGATCTAATATGTCCCGAAGGGGTCGTATTACTTAAAAGGGGACAAGAACCTGATAAAAATTTGCGACCTAACTCACTAAAAAAAAAATAAAAATATGAAACGTACTAATACTTTAATAAAAATAAAAATCAGTGACTCTCTTAAACAATATGTCCCAAATTTCCCATTTAAGTTTAACCCCCGTAGTTTTCTACGGGTTCATGTTTCCATCCCAAATTTTTTAAATAGTCCCATAGAAAAATCAGGGCGGAGATTCGGCGACCTACAGGCCCCTTACGGGTTAATTTCCCAATCCACTTATCAAGATATTTGCTGTTTAAAACGTTTGTCTATTTGAGCATTGTGTGCCGTTGCGCCGCCCCTTGTTAAAAACAAATTTTAAAGAAAAAAGGGGGGGGAATTTCCATTTCGTTCTACGATTTGTAAAGAAAATTTAGCCGCGAATTTCCCATTATAAAGATGGGGAAAATGGGGAATAACACCTATCCATACTTTAAAACCCCTCATTTCGCTTGCCGACCCCACGTTAGATTAGATTTTCATTAAAAAAAGATTTTTGCGATTAAATGAGTTGGTGAAGCGCCCTTCGTCCGACAATGAATTTTCATAGTAAAATTTGGAAATTTTATTATGTTTTCTGATGGAAATTAAAAATTCCCTTCTTCTTTTCGTCACCTTTTTGAAGCCTTTGGGGGGGTCCTCCGATAGATTATTTGTAACGTTTTTAAAAAGCTATGGGGTTTTATCGCCATATGGTATTTTCAATTTCACAAAAAGTACGGAGTTTCTCAACTACGGCCGGAATTTTTCTTTATTTTGCCGTTGTTTATTCCTTTTCGATTAACGAAACTTCCCTGTTTTATTAAATTTTTTCGAATCCCCAAATATCTTCTTCCCGGCATCTTTCTGGGTATTTATTGAAATAAATTTCTGGTCATTTTCATTTCTCCCATAAAAAATAAAAAACCCAACATATCATATTTCATATCTCTGTACGAAAAAAGTTTATTTTAAAATCACAAATCACTGACTTTTTATACCAAAAGACTGTTTGACAGTGCTAATCGAGGGTTCGATTGGTTGATAAATGCATGGATGTATTTTTACGGTAAAAATAATTTTTGTATTTTTTATAGTTTTTCTTCATTGAGGATAGGGATGTTATACTTGAATGAAAAACATTTTTATGACAATTTTAAAAAAGTAAAAGTCCCAAAATGGGACAAGAAAAAAAAAAGTTGGGGCAAGTGCAAGAACCCAGTGAGCCAGAATTTTGTAAGGCAATTTTTTTAAATCCCCGTTACTAACACCCCATGCTGAAAATTTAATAACTGTATTTTTTATAATAAAGAAAAAATTAAGGTTTTTTGCCCAAAATTTTAGTTTTCACCCCGTATTTCAGTAACGGAATGGTTTTTAAAAAAGTAATCTGGATTGTACTTAGCCGTTGTGGGAACTTTTTTTTAACCGACCTTGTACCCCTAATTTCCAAATACCCATTTCTTCATGTTATCCTGACACTGGGGGGAGACATATTAATTATATTCATAAATTTTATTTTTGAAACATTAATGTGGGAAATATTTATTTTTTTTGTATTGCTGACATCCCTATAACATCTGTTGTTCGGGGGAAATAAAATTATTTTTATAAAAAGGTACTTTAGAAATTGAAAAGTGTGTATATTTATAACATTTGAACTTGATTTCTCCGCAATTTTGTACGTGTACAATTAAAATAATACGTACATCTGGTTTGTAATACTGATATTATGAGCCTAATGTTAATAAAAATTTATTGTTATTATAGTTTATCTATGAGAATACTTTTCATCCTACAATGAAGACAACTTGTAGGTGTACCGCAATAAAGTAATTTGTACTAAGGAATTGCTACCCACATAAGAAATTATGTAATTCGCTCTACTTTTTTTTTAATACATATATAAAACTGAGTGTTAAATGCACTTCAAGAGCTTGAGAATGCTACACAATCAAACTGGATAGCCAGTATGTCTTTCTTTTATCTAGTGCAGTCTTTTTTTTATCAAATTGTGCGTCAGCAAATATTTACATTCTGTCTGTGTATATTTGTAGTTTATCTCCAGAGGTGATATTTACTTAAAGTGTTAGAGTTTGCTGCTTATCCACAGTATATTAAATAATGGGAATATGTAGAAAAGGTGTATACTTGGATTCTGAGCGTGATATGTTAACAGGCGCTAACAGTCAAAATCCTACAGAATGGATGTCAACTAAATTTAGTTTAATAGATATAAAATATGTGAAGTAATCTGTAATGTATATACAATAATAGGAAGATATTAATGTTCTTCTGCACTTTCGAATCTGAATAAACTCTTCCACATTCAGTACTACTAAAACTCATGTATGCATGTGCATCTATTTTTTTTCAATAGCCAAAATGTGTTTTTCGTATTTCCCTTTTGCTTCGCTGCCTTGGTTAGGGAGTTTTTTTTTATTTGTAACAGTGAATTTTGTGATGGGTTTATTATTTTGAGTGACTTGTTTGTATACAATAAATGCATTTACCATTGCCACACCAAATAAAAACTCTAGTACCAGTTTTCGGTACCATTTGGTACTCCGTCTCATAAAAAATAAGAGTAACCCTTCATCTGGTTCGACAAATCTGTAAAAGGTTTGTATTCGTTGTAATCGATGATTACAACAGGCTCTTCAATACTCTGCTTCTCTGCCTCTTTTGTGAATTGTTTTCATTTCGTCCGTGTGCTTGGTGTTCAACATCATCATATCTCTTGTGTCGTGCCAATTCAACTACCCGGGAGTTACTGTGTGTAAAACATTCGGTTCGCTTCCTTTTTTTTTTGTTATTACGTAGACAATTCTTTTTTCTATTCGAGCGAACAATACCAACTAAATGAGTTGGGCATGTGACTCTGTATAACAAGTTATTCATCAAAGACATCACGACATTTGATAAAGCCTTTCCCCTTCTAGTGCTTCTAGAAATTACGTAACCCCTAATAATATAAGGATCCTTAGTACTGTAATTCCATCCCATCAGATAGTTAGCTTTAGTTATTCAATGGTAGTTAAACATTTATCCATAATTTTACTCCGGATGGTATTCCGAATTGTGCCGTGAAACTCTTGCCTTCGTCGGCGCGTATGGTCCTCCTGAACATAGTCAACGTTGTCCTAACTCCTGTCCTGTCCGACATTTCACGGAATGGTTGATGTTACACTTAAAATTTTATTTATTTTACTCTGTAAACTAATAATTTTATTTGTTTTATTTTATAAACTCAACATTTTATGTACCTTCTTTGTGATTCCAACATTTCGTTTGTTTTGTATACATTCATATATTTCATATTTATATTCATTAAAACATTAACGTGTACGAATTTAATGTAAAAATATATTTAATTTCTTATAATATACGCAAATATTATCAAAATCGTCAACGCAAAAATTAAAAATTTAATAATAATTCATTTATGTATCTGTACGATGGAGCTACCGCTAGCGTATGTACTGGGAACGAGCGCGCTCGATATGCATTTGTTGCCTAGGAGGAAAACATAATGTGTACCACTATTGTCATTCGTCTCTCCTTCGTATAAGATAGCGTTTATTCATCACACAATCTTTGGTTTCCGTCTTTCTCACTTATGTATGGGGATAGTAGCCGGACCAATAGATACTACAGGTGATGTACAAATAAATACATGAATTGACGCGAGCGTGTGGGTAGCCGTGAGTTGTATAGCATATTTTTGCGGCAGTGATCGGCTATTTAGCTGCTGTCACCCGACCAGACGCTCAGGCTCCGGCAGGGTTTGTGGTAGTAACCCGAGTATTTACAAAGGTTGCGATACATATAAATGTGTACACGAAAGGAACCGAATTATGTAATTAATATGTTGCACAATACTTATGTATTTGCATTTTTTATATATGAAAAATAGCATGTTTTTTGTTTTGTGCTGTTCTTGTTACAAACTGTTTAGTTAATAAATTTATTTGATATACCTACGTATTGTGTTTAATTTAAAGAACAAGCTAGTAAGCGAAAAATATATAAGCAATTGGTCCTCCATCTTCACAAGGAAGATATAACGAAGTAGACGACTAGCGGCACTATTCTTCAAACTAGGAGAACGTAACAGTGGAAGCAAGCCACCGTTGTCGTGATACTAAAGTCGGGAAAGGAGCCACATTTCCCGCGAAATTACCGCCCTTACCAGTCTTCATTCCTCTCTCTCCAAGGTCGTCGAATCTGTAATTTTGACCAGATCTCATAACGAAATCGATACTTTAGACCTTCTCCCTGACGAACAGTTTGAGTTTAGAGAGGGCTTGGCAACAGACCTCCAGCTTTTTTGTCTAATAATAATAATAATAATAATAATAATAATAATAATAATAATAATAATAATAATAATAATAATATGATGATGATGAATGAATTTAGAGCACGTGGATATACACACCTTTGAATATTCAATAAGAAACATGCAATAAAAAATGTGAAATGCGCATCAAAACATTGTGTATAATAGTCAGTGGATTTATATATACCAATATTGAAATAATAAACTCGGACTCATATCTTAGCAGTTCTTTTATTTAGTGTTTAAATAATATAGCCGAATACTACATAGAATCATTTTGAAAGGTCAATGTTTTTTAAATTCAAATGGCATACAAAAGCACAATCATCACAGTCAGTGATCCTCCATTTTACCCAATCGGTCAGCCCCCATTATCGCCCGTAAATAGCAGCAGTCACACTGTTGGATGTGTGTTCCCAATTTGTTCGTCTATTTGTTTCCTCTCAGGGGTGTCCAGCCCTCACTAATCCTCGCGTATAAAGTCCTGTATTCTTCTTAGATGGATCCTTGGAGGTAGAGGTCGGTTTCGTGGCTCCATCACTTCGTGTACCATCCGATGTTCAGACTCCGAGACCCTCTTCAGCGTTCCTTTCACCAATTCCCTGATGTCTCAGGGACCATCAGAGGTACTCCCAGGTCGATCCGGCCTTCACCCGAAGTATTATACTCCGCACGGCCTCCAAAGCCTTGAACTGGTATCACCATGCTGATACCCCTCAAATCCATAACGCTGTAACTGCCAATCATCGAGTCCATTGCATTTCTTGCTATAGCCACCTTCTTCTGGATGATCTTCATATGCTCGGTCCATATCAAACGTCTGTCCAGTATCAAGCCCAAGTACTTGACGTTCTTTTTCCAATTAAGACACACGCGATCGATTGAGATGTTCGCCGGGGCTTCACTGACATTTGTCTGACATTTGTTGGGATTGATTGCCAGTCTCCAGTTTCTTGTCCACGCAGTAAACTGGGCCACTGCAGTCTGCAGCTTTCGAACAAGACATTCTTCGTTTCGGCTCGTCGTAAAAACGCTTCCCAAATTGTTCCAGGGCCCGCGAATTGTTTTTGGGAAAACCAAGTAAAGCTCAGGGCCAAGCAAAGAGCTCTGTGTGATGATTTCTCCTGCTCAACCCGAACTACGAACGGGGAACTACGAGCTAGGAACGTCTAGACAGGTACCGATTAATAAGACGAATCAAGCTTGCGTTAATTTCCAATCTTAAACAGTAGGCTTTCGTGCCAGACGCTGTCGAAGGCACGAGTCAGGTCCATGAAGACCGCTAGTACTGTTTCGCGGCTTTTTTTACATCTGACGTCCCCGGGGACCCCGACAATTTTGGGAAGTTCGTGGAGAGACCGACACAAAAACCGCATTGCTCCACTGGTCGTTTCTCTCCATCAACTCATTACAGTTGGCTCAGGGTCACTGCCCCAGCGATCTTAGACAAGCAGGACAACAGACTCATAGGACGATAATTAGAGGGAGCTCGTGCATTCTTCCCGGGGCCACGACGATGATCACGGGGAAACTTCCATCTC
>JAROYC020000014.1:7682375-7695553 GCA_029619255.2 Dynastes hyllus
GAACTCACTCTGAGGTTAACAATTTTCTTTCGCTCTTCTTACGTTGTTGTAGGTCGGTAAATGTTTCTTGTTTAGCTTGCAATCTTATTAAATTGTATTGCCTTTTACTTAACTGAGCTTCAATTAATAGAGATAAGCCTTCACCAGGTGTTAAAGGAATTGGTTTATTATCTGATTGTATCCAAGCACTTCTTATTTTTGAAGCTCGTGTTGGTATAGTGTGCGAAGCCTCCCTAATAACTTTTGCAGCATCATATTGACCTGCTTCTCTAAGCTTCATCTGTGCCGCATAAGTTAGCTCTGCCGTTGAAAATGTATTTCGCAGTTCCTTGGTTTTCCGTCTTTTAGATTTTTCTGATAGGTCCTCAAATGACTTTGAAGGACGTCCAACGGGTGTATGACTTGTACTTGCAACAGCACAATCTTCGACCTCAAATTGAGAATGCAACACAATTGTTTGTGCTAACCATTTTGTATTTTTTTTTAAAAACGTGTCAGACTTTCTAAAACTATCATTTCAACTTTTCGACAATTCGCTGGAAAATCTTGATACATTTTTTGTAACGAGTTTGATATCAACCTTTGGCTCGTCAGATAATGTTAATATAATCATCTGTTTTAAATTATTAATTTTCTCGATAAAACTTCTGCTCGGTTGAGACAGCCACATGTAGAAGAGTTCCTGCCGCGTGTAGCTGCACTTCACTGAAAAAAAATTACTGTGAATGCAACTACAACTTTCCCCAGTATTTCTTTTTTCAGATTAATACACTAAAGTTTGATCTACAGTATAAACTGAAATTTACGAATGGGACATGTTGGGAACATAAGTATAATTCTTTTCGAATTTATTGACGCATGTTTGTTTGATTACACAAACATTCTATTATGAAATTCAATTATTGGTTATTAAAACAAAAGAAATCTTATAAATAATATATCATTAGAAAGTACTTACCTTCGGTTTTATTGGCTATTAGAACAATTTAAAAAAAAATATTGTTTTTGTAAAATTTTAAGCACTGAAACACAATGCACGCAAATCATTAAATATGAATTCGTAAGAAGCACTTTAACGGTGAAGCAACAACAGTTGACTGATCAGTGATCACATAAAACCAAGTTTATCGTTCAACCAGCCCTTAATCATTGGTAAACAAACATTTCTCTCAAGGTTAATGCAACTTTTGAGTTATTTTTAGACATTCATGCAAGTGGTATTTTGTCCGCGTTTTTCCATTTCTGGCCCAGAGTGCGATGGAGCCCCTGCACATTCTAGCCGTTAGATGACACATCATCTAAATCTAACATTCCCCGGAAGATGGATCGGCCGAAAAATCGGCCACATGCATTGGCCACCAAGGTCTCTAGACCTCACCCCTTTAGATTATTGTCTATTGTGATGGATAAAAGACGACGTCTACAAAGGAAAAATAAGCATACGCGATGAATTGCTAGTTCGGATTATCATCAGCTGCCCGCATAAAGGAATGTCAAGAAGATCTCAGAAGAACTACACATGATGTCAAGAGAATTCGAAAGTGTATTGAAGTCGGCGATGGAATTTTTGAAAATCAACTTTGTCATTTAAATAATTAATAAATGCAATCAATTAGCGATTTCCCTTTGCTTAGCACCTTCTGTAAGTCTTTTTATGGGTAATATTCAAACAGCTATGACACTGTAAGCATTAAGAATTGGATACATGCTTATATGCATTTTTTTGTTCAAAATAGTCCATGCTACCACATCAAATATTTACTAGCCCTCCTGAAACATCCTATATAGAGTGATATTCCAGTCTGATGTCAGGATTACTGTGGCTCTTTGATTTAAGTCGATTTTTTTTGCCAGGTACCCTATTTCTAGCAGATTTACAATTTTTCTGGTCGGAGGTAAAGTTTCAATAATATTTGGTTTCCTTTTATTATATGAAGGTGAAATTATTTCCCATTTACATTTTTCTCCGTCTTTTAGGTTCTAAACTTATCGTATTTCCATATATCCATTTCAGTGCTGTACATCTAATAAAGTTATAATTGGTTAAACAATGTTGTTATTTTATTCTCTTAGTTTCTGGGTTGGAACCGCGTCGTTGTCGTAACTTTAGCCGACGTTTCATCCACACTCATATGTGACATCTTCAGGGTTGTAACTGCACACTTATTCATTCCGGAGGGGTTTATATAGGGCTTGTTTTGGGTCAATGAAGCAGAAATGTTACATCGATGAAGGGGGAAAGTTATGCATTAATAAGGGAAATGTTATGCGTCGATGAAGTGGAAATGTTATGGATCAAAGAAAGGGAATTGAGATCAATAAGTCTGGCGGTTAAAGGAGGTTTAACCCATTTGGGGTTTTCCCGGGATGGGGGTAGCCATCTTGCGTTTTAAAAATTGGGAATTTTTTAAAAATCTCTATTGATTCACGGTTTTTTCACTGTAATAGTGAGGATTGCGAGAAAGAGGGGTGAGAAATTGGGGTTTTGGTGGCCGTTTCAGTCTTCCCTGGGGTTTGCGGACCCGGCTACACGCAACAACCACGTAAACGTCGTGCACAGTAACATGAGTGCGACTGATCGCGTTTCCCCGATGTACACTACCGCACGAAAACGGAACGGAGACACCAGGGGCCCAGAGATTGCGGTTTTTGATGGGAGGTTTAAATTTTTAAAGTTGGGTTGAAATGGTTTTTTGTCATTCCTAAGAGACTTACTGATACGAAAAACCCCAGAATGTAGGATATTGCTTGCTTATAAAATGGGGTTAAAAGGGGGGAGTTGCTGGGGGAGGGTTGGTGGGGTTAATGGTTGTTTGAATATCTTTCCGGAATAGTTTTTTGAATCAAAGTTTAGTGATGTGGACAGTTCGGGGAAAGGGAAATTTGGGGTTCAGATAGGAAAGGGTTTTTGGATAGAAATTAGAACACCCGGTTTTTGGCTTGATGATGGTGAGAGAGTCCATTGAGATATCTATCCGTGTGGGGGGTTTTGGTAAACGGAATTCCCAAACCGTCAGGATGGGTAGAGAACATCTAGGAAAGGGAAAGGGAACCCTCCGATTCGATTTCCATGGTGAAAAGTATGGAATCATGTTGAGAATTTAAAAAAGATAGGAGATTGTTTTAAAAATTCGTCCATGGAGCCAAATGACAAAAGGGGTCATAAACGTTTGACTAACACTTTTGCTTAAGGTTGTGAGATCAGGGGTTGTTGTTCAAATTTCCCAAAAGATGTTGGCAACAACATGAGACAGAGGGGATCCCATATGGCCTGAAACTTGCTCGTAGTATTTACCCCGAAACGGGAAAAAGGGAGAAGAAAAACAGGCTTCAACCAAGTCAGCCAGATCATCCAGTTGGTCATTGGAGATGAAGAACCCCTAATAATGGATACTGGGTCCGGTAGGGGAACCCCTTTGGGGAATAAGGGTTCAATCAAAACCGGGGGGTAAAACGGATTTACCGTCAACTCTTTCAGTCGTTGGACGAAATGTTGAGAATTTTGGATGAAAGAGTCACTGTGTCCAGCGTAAGGTTTTAGAACGTTGAAGAGGTACTTCGATAATTTGTAAGTAGGGCCATTGATAGTGCTGACAATAGGACGTAAGGGATATTTGGGGTTTTTGAATTGAGGGAGACCGTATAACTTAGGGGCTGAAGAATCACTGGGGAGAAGTGATTCGAATATCGGGAGGGATAGATGATGTTTTGATTGATAAAGAGAAAAGCTCAATTTAAAGGGGGTCAGTTTTTAAAAAGTTGATAGGTGCCGTCTTGCAGTAAGGAAAGAACCTTTGTCATATTTTCGCTGTCCAGGATCACCGAGCTTTCCCCTTTTCAGCTCTTAGTAAGCAATTTTAGGGCGATTTGGTTCTAAGGCCCGGTTTTTTATTTAGGAAGGTTTGATTTCGAGGTTTGGATGCGCGAGAATTTTAGATGTTTAAAATGAATGGGATAGGGGTTTAGAAAAACCCACAAGAAAACAGACTCTAGGTAATGATGTCTTCGGTGGGAATAAGTTTAGACGTAGGGGCAAAGTTGGGGCCTTTTTGATGACCGCGGAAACCTACGGACCAATGTTGTTATTATTCATGCTTTAACCCGTAAATAATTTTATTATAAAAAAAACTGAAAAAGACAGGTCCGAGAAAATACATTAATTGGTTCTAAAATTTGGAAGACATTTTTTATTTATAGTGATAATCGAGTACCTACCTACACAGAAAATTTTGGAACAACAATCCTTTGTATCTTTAAAATAACAATTTTTACTAAGAATTACAACAATTTACGATAAAGTGTTACTGTCACATATTTTACTATACTATATTGTTATTTTAACTATATATTTTTCTTCATGTATGTTAGATTAATTCCATCAGAAACCAGTAATAGCAACATTAATATAGCAGAAAAGGCACAAAACTCATCTCAAAATTATCCCATAAAATTCTCAAAAAAGTTTATAGGTGTTCGAAAAACATTTATGCGAAGTAATTACTAACCTTGGCAAATATGCGGTAACAGCCAGAGGCGTGGGGAGCGCATAAAAGTTTACACATAAAATAGAAGGTAAGAAAAAAATTATAAACGTGTTGAAACACTTACCGTTTTAAAAGTCTTCCGTGAGATCACAAATTAAATCTGTTTAAAAATTTGAATCATTAGATATGTTTCCACAGCTGTTTCAGTAAGGGGTACGACGGGAATAAATGTTTTTAATTTCGAAATCGCCCGTTCGACATCTAGCGATATTTATTTGCATATTTAAAATAATCTTTCAAACAACTTAATGCATTTCATACGCACCTTCACAAATTTGTTTAATATAAGAAAATGGGAGTTTTTCAAAAACACTTTCAAATTTTCGTATTACCCCAACCAAAATTTTTTTTCGTCTTCTACAGCGCATTGCGTGAACATCATTCACAATTTGAACAGAATCTACTAGCGAATCGAAACATTTTGAAATTTTTTTTCTATTCCCTCCGCTAGTCCGAAGTAATTGTTGTGAATGGTTTGTAAATTCTTTTAACTTGACTATCTTGAAATATTTCCTGGCTTTTCTTGATTGCTGCAGTTTCGTCGGATTGAATTTTAAAACTAATTTTTTTCTTTGATCAAAATATTTGTTGTAGTAAAACGAGCCTGCAACCATGTTCCCCAACGGGAACAACCGGCTGTGGTGGTTCAGGTAAATCAGGACACAGTTTGTGAAATAGTTCGGGGACTTTAGAAATACTGCCTTTGTACTAGGAATCAATTTACTAGTGGAAAACATGTAGGAATCGTTTGTGCCGCAAGATTTAGAGTATGGATTTTACACGTTACGGGAAGAAGTTACCACGGTTCTTTAAAGAGATCGGTCCAAAGAACCGTTTGTGGCATCATCACTCATAAACATTAAAAGTTGCGTAGTTGAAACTTCAAATCTGTTCAATGATTTCAACATCACCTTTAAAATCTCATCGGCAGTACAATTTATAACTCTTTTTGGAAGAAGAAGGGGGGACGGTCGATGTGGTTCCATTGTACGTACCACTACACTAACCACAGAATGTTTTTTACGATTGTTGTTTTGTCCACACACAACCACAGTTTTTTATCCTTCAATTCCGTTTTCATTCTTTTTTTTATATGTTCACGAGCAAATGGCACTACACTTTTTCGATGTCCGACTAAGAATTTACAGTCCGCATATTTATTCCAGAAGGGGGACAAAAGCTTTTTTGTTTAGTAAACGAAAAAAGATTACATAAAATAAGAGTAAAACCCTTAAAAAGAAATGTAAATTTTTCTTTTGGGCTCGTATGCCATTTTTTGCAGAAGAAGGTTTTCTTTTGATGTGACTTTGACAATGGCTTCTGGTCCAACACTTTAAAAAGGGATTTTACAAACGCCCGAATTTTAGCGCCATCAAAAATTAAGCCCGGCTTTCCACCATAAAGTTTTTAACTGTGTCTCCATTCCGTTTTCACGACGTCCCCAACTGCGACTTTTTTTAAAGAAAACATAAGCATACAATTACGAAATGAGTTACGACAGCCTTTCATACACACAGAACTACTTGCATACAACATCGATTTAGTACCGACGCTGTGAACGCGTGAAATAAATAATCGCCGACTCCGCACCACATATCTACTACACTGACTGTTACCGCTGTTTGCCCAGACTAGTAATTACTATTTTGCTACGGATAAATATAGTACCTACACCATACGGTAGAGATTTTTCTTTGCAAAGAAACTGTGCGTGTGAATTACTGTTACAAAAGGTAATGCTCTTTAATGAAATATTAAGACACTTTTTTAAAATTTAAATTTCCCAAAAAAGGGTTTTAATTTCTCTCAGTTTTGTTAGTGGGGCTGGATTAAGTTGTTTTTAAATATAAAATTATGTAAATAGTTTAGTACGATGATGAAAACCATTTATTTATTCTAGTCTAGAAAAAAATAGTTGCCAGATGTTCCTTGGCTTGTTGTGTAGGACGAAGAACATGTTGTATAAGCTTTTTATTTTGGTTAAGTAACTTTCGCTCCCGTAAGAGCAGAAGACGCAAAAAGGATTAAAAGTTAAATATTGGTGACAATTTTAAAAACCAAAAGGGGGACAACCAAATTTAAGTAAAAAAAAAGACAAGAAGAAATATAAATTCTCATCTAAACGGTGTTTCTGCATTTCGGTTATGTACATGCACCAATGGTGAAATAATACCTTTTTTGGTATACTGTGCCATATTCCTTGACCGCAATTACCACTTGTAAACGGCATTGCTTTTACAGTAGCAGATTTCGTATTGTCCTAATTAGAGCTAGTTCTGTATTTAGTTTCAAATTTGTGATTTTCGTCGATTTACTGTATGATGATTTTTCATTTGCGTAAAACATATGCTGTTTTTATTTTGATATATTCGTCGTAAAATCATTAAATAATGTATGTTAAAACCTTCACAATTCAGTCTAATTGAAATAGTATTAAGCTTTTAACGTCTCATTATCAGATTCTCCTCAGTCTTGAACAAATCCAATTGCGTTTTTGAGATCAACTCTATCCCAAGACTCGCTGGTCTCCTAAAGTATTAAAACATAGCATTTTTGGGACAAATAATCAGAAAAATAAGAATACTTTAATTGCTAATATTGAACTTAAGATCGAAAATCCTTTTAGCTCTAGAAATTCTGCATAAATTAATGCCGTTTTCAATTTCAGATCTCCAGTTGGCTTTTAATAGGTTTTCGCACGATAGCGTCACAACATACTCTCAACTGCTTTTTGACGTATCCCGGAACCAAGTTATAGTTGGTGCAAGGTTAGTATGTAATGAAATTATATATTTTTACCAGATACGTATGCGCAAATATCTGGCTTCTTTCACAAGAAGTGTTCAAGTTAAAGAAGCAATAAACTACATTTTCGATTTTATCCTTTTATCCGGTCTTTATAGTATGTCACTTGGGGGACCCCCCTTTTAGTTATATATGCCTGGGCCCCAAATTACTTGAAACCCCAATGTTTTGTAGTTTCTTCATAATAAAATATAAACTAACATGTATTATTTTTTTTATTTAAAAATATATTTAAAAATTTTAACATATGTAAATAAAAATAAGTAGTTAATATTTAGTCCATAACCCATGATTTTTAATAACCCCCTTAATTTTGGGGGTTTACTTTCAATGAAAAATATGATTGTCTTTTTTTATATCTTCATCGTTCCCCCATACATCCTTTATATTCTTCATTAATATTTTGTAGGGTTTTCTTTTCATTTATTATTTTTAGTCGATTCCATACGTTCTCGATGGGATTGAGGTCCGGTGAATTTCCGCCAACGAAAAAAAGGGTTTTATTTCTTTAAAAAATTTCCAACCTTTTTTGCCCCATGGGGAAAATCATTATCTTGATAAATATACGTCCGTCATATGCCACGTCCGGCTTAAAAAACCCGGGAATAACGTGTTTTTTTAAAACATTTTTGTACTGCTCTTGATGCATTGTATCTTTTACAAAATACAAAAGGGGCCCGGGGCCGTTCCCAATCACCCCCAAATCATTACTTGCGGAGGGTGTTTACAGTTCGAAGAACCATGGACTCTTGAGACGTTCGCCAGGTCGTCTATGAACAAATTGTGCTCGCTGCACTAACACACAGAGCGAGCACTCGTCCTAAAGAAAACCTATTAAATAATGCAAACATTAATTCAGTAAAAAAACTGTTGTTAAGTTATTCACCTTTTCCACTCGTCTGAGAAATGTCGATATTCTCTTTCAAAGTTAGACGAGCAGATTTCATTTTTTTTGTTAAATGCGGCTTTTTTAAAGGGCTTGGGCCCCAAAGGGGGGGTTTTCGCGAAAGGTGCCTGACAGTTTTCCTCGAAATCTCTATTCTTCTGTCTTGTAAATTTTTTTGAATCATTTTTTGTAGAAATCTATTGCTCAAAGCCTGATGAACAATTTCAGGGGCAACCCTTTGAAGTTTTTCTTTCCGACCGCATTTTTTTTGGTTAGTTAGCTCCTTCGTTTAAGTTTTAGCTAAAAGCGATACAGAAGAAGGAGATACTTTCTGTAATTTTGCAATTTCTCGTTGGAATGTTTGTTTGATTGTAGAAGAGCTTTTATAGCGGCTTTTTGTTCACTTGTTAAATCTTTGGGCATTTTCACAAAAAAACCAAATATTTCAATTTTTTTCAAATTCCAAATAATTAATTATTAAAGAGAGATAAATAACAATTTTACCTTTTTTAAAAAGGGATATCAACACAAAACACTTAACGATATTTACAACTGAGCTTCATACGGTTATGACGAAATATTTTAAAAAAAATCGATGCATTCTCTAAATTGAACTCCAAATGTAAGTTGATAACTGAAATATTTTCAAAATATACGTTCTTACTTCTAAATATCATTTCTCTGGTATTTTTTTTATTGATACAAAACTAGTCCCCCATAAACGATCATTCAAAAAAAAAAATATCACTATAATAGGATGGGGAAATTTGGGAGGGGTTGATTTATGACATGTTTCAAGTAATATGGCCAGGGTCTGTAGTTTCAATTCTAACAATTAAGAGCAAAAACGGTTCTATCATAAAATAAACTTTAATACCAAAGTGTCTAAGGGTGCATATCCCTAGTTCGGCCAGCTACGATTTTCAAAAATGTTACTGGTCCTTAATTTTGTGCCGTTTCGTGGTGCTAATAATGTTTTTTGTCGCAAATAAAAAAATTGTACTGCTCTATTTGTATTGGTTGATTTGCGTATATCAATATTATATATAAAACGCTAATTTCAACTGTACTTGTTGGAATATTCGTACAGTAAAGTTTTTTAGGGCCCCGTGAAATCTCGTTATACAACACACATACTTAGAATGCGTATTACATAAGAGTACGTACTTGAAGTATGCGTATATGTATTGGAACAAGTTATCGACGAAATGCCGTTGAACAAACATCATGACGTGATTTACATGCATGATGGTGTTCTGCTCAGTTTGCTCATAATGTAAGAAAGTAGTTGGATGAACACTTCCCAAACAGAAAGATCGCGGCGGTCCTATCTTGTGGTCTGCGAGATTTCCCGATCGCAATCCTTTAGACCTTTTTGTTTGGGATTCCATTAAAGAAAAAGTCTATCCAACGACTCCTCAAGACGCTGACGATGCTACAGACAGAATTAACATGGCAGTAACGGGCTGTGTGCAAAAATCGAAACTCGCTTTGGCAGCGTCCGCTTGTATATTTTTCGTTCAGTTTAGGAAACGAAAGCGTGCGTTGTATTTTGTGTTACGTGTTATTCGTTATAAATATATAATTATTAATTTAAAATGTGTAATGTGAACAAGGCTAAAAAAAAAACCCTTTGCTGGCATAGTAAACAAGTTTACCTGTGACATTTCGGATTTGTTCTGCAACGGTGCTAAAATAGTTTGTAAAGTGTGCGAGAAACATTTGATGTGCTGGGACAAGGTGGATTGTAACAAACATCTAAATACCGAAGAACACAGAAATAGAAAAAAGGGCGTGCCAACGAGAATTACCTTTATTTTCAATTTACTTGTCATGATGATAACCTGTAATTTGTCACTTCGCTTACTCGAAGAAGAACCGTTTCAGAACTTTTGGTATAAGTACAACCCCGAATTGAAGTTGCGAACTACGAAAACGGCACGTAAGTTTGTTTTAGTTGTACGCAAAGACGTGGAAAAGGAAATCAAATCTAAATTAAAATGTCAGTTGCTTTGGTTGTGTGTTGACGAAACAACAGATTGTAAAAGAAATTCTATTCTAAATGTTATAGTACGTCTACTGGACCCTTATAAATCGACTTTTGAATTGAATTCAAAGAGTGTTTTAATCATGCATGTATTACAGCCGTAGATGTCGAACGATCTTTTTCAAAATATAAACACATTTTTTCACCAGGGCGATCATCGTTCAATAATAATAATAATGATATGGTTTATTTACTTCTGCAACAGAAATTACAACAGTAGTAATAAGTAATATTTCAAGTACAGCTTGCAGAGAAAATCAGAGGGCTGAATTAAAAACACAGTGATACTGGTTTTGTTCTTCCGGCCAGCCCTTAACAGAATAAGAATATGAATGAAAGGAAAGTATAGTTTATTTCAAATTATAAGAATATAACTGTAGACTTACAAGGCCTTTAATACTTTTATTGCACCTTCCGTGACGATAATAACCTGGCAATGCATATTGAATCTAGGGACCGTATTGACTATAAATTACGGCCCTATAAGATAATTATATGTTTATGTATATATATTTTACAAACAGTATAAATTTACATAGTAAGCAATTCGATGTTACAAGTAATTAAAGAATTTACATATTAAATGAGATTTAAATGTACAAACAGGTAGTTACGCATATCGCAAATCATAATTCCATTTCTATCCAATTCACTTAAATTTTGTCATTACGGTCCTCAGCAGTTTGTTTGCGTATCCAGGTAGTTATTACCGCAGGTGGTGCAATAACAGCATTTAAGCCGTTCAAAGTTATATTCTTATAATTTGAAATAAACTCTACATGCCTAATACTAGCTTAAAGCTAGGTTCTATCGCTCTTGCACCAAGCAAAGTAACTACATATAAATTCTGCGACGAAGCAAATGAACAGTACACACACTGCAAAGCTACAGTAAAGAAACAGAGATATATGTAGTCGCGACAGAGTTCACCACTGACTGATGAGATGAGCAAAAACGATCGTATCCATGACTTGAATTTAGGGAGTGTGTAACCCCTAACCTCAGCAGTCAATGTACGAGGACGAATCAAATATTAACCGGACTTTTCTTTTTAACGCTCCCTAGGTGAAGTGAGTAACGTGACGTGTTGATATATGTTGGATGGGGATGTAAAGTGGAGGAGAGTAAATCGGTTCAGCCCGCCAGAGCAGACTGGTTGTTAGTAGCATCATGTCTGAGCAAGAGGTGCACACGTTTGTTGAGCAACGCATTATTATTAAATTTTTGCCGCGGGAGGGCGTAAAACCTGCCGAAATTTTGCGTCGACTAACTGCACAGTTCGCTGAAAAAGCACTTTCAAGGACCCAAGTCTGGCACAAAAAATTTTGCGATGGCCGAGATAATGAAAAAAATGAGACCCATGCACGCCGACCGCGGACAAGCACCAGTGAGACGAATATTCTTGCGATCCGTGAGATGCTGCGTACTACTGTCAATTGCTTGATGAAGTGAAACTGGCCTATCGACGAAAAAGGCGAAACATGCCTATTCGAAGTGCGATTCTGCTCCATGACAACGCTCGGCCACACACAGCTGCATTAACCCAAGAAAAATTGGACAAAATTAATTGGGAAACACTGGAACATCCGCCATACAGTCCCGATCTGTCGCCGTGTGACTACCACGTTTGGGCCACTCAAAAAAGAACTGGGAGGTCATCACTTTGACGACGACGAAGGTGTAGAAACGTTCGTGCGCAATTGGTTACAGACGCGACCACATTCATTCATTGATGACGGAATTAAAAAACTTCCGATTCGGTAGGAAACATGTGCGAATAAAAGAGGAGATTATATAGAAAAACAAGGTGTATTCAAAATTTTATTTACTGTACCAATAAATGTTCTAAAACAAAAGTCCGGTTAATATTTGATTCGCCCTCGTATTATAAAATTTAGAAATATTACAAGGAAAGGATTGTTGGAATAACGAGCTTTTGTGAACAGGGGTGGTGATAAAATTTCTATACCGCAAACCCAAGTGATGGACATCCGTTCGAGGGCTTAATTTGTTGCAAACGTAATCCATTCCCCATGTTCAACCAACTCAAGTCTACCAATTTATGGGTTACGTGTTCGAACTTGCGAATACCAAATATAAGGCGAATACATGAGTTTTGAACCCGTTGTAGTCTACGTAACATATCCTGAGTTAAATATGGGCCAAAAACTGAACAATAATTAAATTGCAACAAAACTGAAGACTCACATAACTCGGTTTTTATTTTATAAGACAAATAATGATGGTGGGAATATATTCATTTTAAAGCGTAATAAGTATTTTTGACATATTTTAAGATTTGAGTATTAAATCTAAAGTTAAAATCAACTACTAGACCCAGATTCCTAGCTTCGTCAACCACGGGCAGCGGGACACCATTAGTAGAAACCTTTGTGGTATTAAAAAGTACGCGGGAACTGTTTTTGTCAGGGAAAACCTGAACGGTGGATTTTAACGGATTCAAAATCAACGAATGTTGTTGCGCTAGCTTAAAAATGTTGTTCAAATCAGCTGAAATATCGAGTAATGCTTGCTCTTTATTAGAAAGGCTGAATGTATGATAAAGCTGAATGTCGCCAGCATACATAGAGATCTTACAGGTTTTCACTGACGTTGGCAAGAAGATGGTACAAATAATGAAAAGTAAAGGGACTAATGTAGAGCCCTGGGGAACGCCAAGCACCCACACGAACGGACGCCGCCAGGTAATCTAAGGGATTGACGATATTCAACGAGACAACTGTGGAAACATATTTAATGCTGTCAACTTTTTACGATTTTTATCCAGTGAGTGATAATGGAGCTTCTACTTTTAATGTTCGGTAATTCCGAAGCAGCCCGCCAACCTACTTGATAACGCTGCTTAAAAGGGTGAGTGTTTCACAACTTTTCATAT
>JAROYC020000014.1:7713511-7729581 GCA_029619255.2 Dynastes hyllus
GTTCTTTTGGGCTGATGGAAGAACTGATTGCCAATGGTATCAACATATGAAAATAAGAACTGAAATACCTTATACACATTTTTTCATTTATTAATTATTTTTTACCTCTTGTAATATTCCGGGGTTTTGGGGGGAAAAGCAGTTTTTAAAACGTGTTGGCGAAATCGTTCCAAAGTCCCGTTATTCCAAACACAATTCAGAATCTTTTGCCGCGAATAAAAGAGATGCTAGAAAATTTGTGTAAACGTGATTTGTGAAAAAAAAATTGGATTACTTATAGGACCGATATAAAGAAAAAAATTTTGTGTTAAAAAGGCATTTTTTTCTAGCGAGAACACCTTGATATTTGTAAAAACGTGTTCAACAATGCCGTGGACAATATTCAAAAATGATAATGAACGCTTTAAAAAAATTTAAAATTCCCCAAGATCCAGTTGTGATGATTGTAAAGATGTGGCAACGATGTTAAGTTTTGGGGCGATCCAAAACGTATTTTCAACTTAATTTCCTGCGTGCTGCATGTTTTATTTATTGGTAAAGGTTGACAACATTACGGAAACGTTGATCGGATGTTTGGGAAGTACTAAAGCTGTGTTTCGTAAATCTCCTAAACTTTAAAAAAATTTCGTTTTTGTTCGGTTTTTCCCAGAACCTCCTGAACCAATTTTAACGCGATGGGGTCTTTAACACAGTTTTTACATTTGATCCATTTTAAACAATTCAATCGGTTATAAGCGATTTAATCGGAATGAACCCAAAGCAATTGGGGAAAAGTCAAAAAAATTTTTAAACCCCAACTTTTAGAAGATTTAAAAACAATATTTCCAATTATCATATTACTAGATGCCATCGAAAACTAAATGCTGAATTGGTTTCAGAATCATTAGACATAGTGGAGGTGTAAAAAAAAAATTAAAACATTAAATGATACGCCAGGATTATGGTAGTCAAAAATTGGAGATGTTTTAAAGGAAAAAAACCCGATTTAATCAGAGGCCGTTTATAATAAGTGTAAGAATATGAACTTTTGCGATTTTGAAAAACATTTCTACATGCAAAAGTAACTTCCCAGATTTGGGGAGATCGTTTTTTATGTATAAGAAATTTTTTCTTGTCGACGCACAAGGTTTAAAAAAGAAGTAACTGGTGAAACATATGCGATGATGCAGTTTACAGTAGTTCATCCTGATGTGCAATTTTGTTGAATAGTGCTTGATAAGTTTATTTATGAATTTTCGTATTCTTATATTAACCCATCAATAGGCATATGAGGTCAGATTTTAGTTCTCTCTTACTGATAACTACAATTAATAACTACCTCTATATCAAGAAAATCAACACTACACTTCTCATTAAACTAGATTGTGAGTGATGATGATTCATCGTGTCATAAATAAGGCCAACACCTACTTCCACCCTTGCCACGGTCTACACCCGCGGTTGCCGTTGCTCTCCACTGCAGGCTCCACAGACGGGCATTGAAGTCAGAATTACAAAATTCAAAATGGTGGACGAAATAAAAGGAGTGTTGGAATTAGAAATAAAAAAAAATATTGATGATATTTATGAGTTTATTTTTACTATACGCCTAGTGTGATGTATGACTTGTTTTGCGGTAGGTATATAGGTATGTGTTCGGTACAGTTTCAGGAGAAAATGATTTCTTGGAGAGGAAAAAGATATTCAACCGATTCAAAGAGACTTTTGAAGAGGCAGAGTAGTACTTTCAGATTTGTGGAGAAAAATTACGTCGTGATGCTTACAACCTCAAATATAGCAAAAAACCGTGTTCGGTTCGTCGAATTCGGATTCAGCGCGTCAAAGCCTTCCGGAAAAATATGGTCTGGTTTTCTGAACAAAATTTTGTCGGTCTGTTATTTTATTGTTGAATTTTATTAATAAAAAAAATAACTGTGATTCTGATAAAAAGTAAAATGTATTTTGGGAGTTTCACAACAAACAGGGCAATTAATTAAGTATAATTTGTTTGGGAAATCAAAAATAAAAAACTTTTCCCTCTTTGTAACTCAATCCGGGGACGTAGAGAGATTCGAAAGATTTTAATGCCTTCCAATAGTGAAATTGAATTTTGTTATTTCAATTCCATGGGAATCATGGTTATATAGATTCGAAATAAATATGAATAGACAATAGTTACACTTAAGGTTGCTTCAGTTTCAGTTTTCTTTATATCAGACAGTAACTCAGCCAGCATTCAACTTATACAAAATCGTCAAGTTTTATTTTTATTTTGTACATCAAATGCAAATTAGTACTTTCATTTTAATAAATTCCGTGTATGAATTCTGAATGTTAATATGAACGCAAAAATGTTATGATTATTTTGACGATAAACGTATTTATAGCTATGTTACAATACAAGCTTAGCTAGATATCCTGCTAAACTACATTACTATTCGTCGGTCCCGATACGAACGGGATATTGGATATTGTGAATGGCAACAAAGCATTCGAGTCTCACTGATAGATCGCATCCAATCGCAGTATATCATAAAGCGGAGCGATGTAATTTGCTTTGTCCGCTCAATCATGGTAGCCATATTTAACGCCTTCTGACAAAATGTTGTGTTTTGACATACATTGTATACTAATACAGAATTACTGCGTAATTTTTTCACCTGTATTCTCAGATTATGTTAATCATACAGCTTCTTATGTTCATTCTGTTAACTTATACTTACACGATGTAGAACAAAGTAATTCTAAGTAGGAAAATAAACAACGATTCTTATAAAATTAAACTAAAGAAAAATAAATTCAGTAAATATCCGAAATAAATTAAGAAATTAACAATATCACTTTGAGTAGGGGGAAAAATCTCACAACGTTTTGAACTTTGTAACTTTTGTATTTGTTGCGCTTCAAATACGTTTTTGAAACACTTCCACTAATACCGATTTCGTCTGAAATTTGCCGGTTAAAGCAAGGCTCACCATTTCAACTAACGAACAAACCCTCACTTCTCTCTCCTCCCGCTCGGGATGCCTTAGACGAATTTGAGTCTGTTCGTCTATTTGTTGGTATTTATGGAAATTCGCAAATAGCATTTAACCCATTAGCGCCCAAAATGTAATCAGGAGGACTTTTATTACTAAATCTCTTTATTTGTAAGTGAAACAGTGTTTTTATAATATTTTTCACAAAAAAAAAACCATTCTAATGTCTTTAAAAAAAATGGTGTACTCAAGCGAGTACACTGGGCGCGATAGGAGTAAAATGCTACTGCGTGTGAAACTTTTCAAAACAATTCCTTTCGATACAGAGTGTTATCAAAGCACTTCTTGCATTGCCATCTTATGCGAGAGTGACATACAGCATACATCGTTGATTGGGGATTTTTTGAAAATGCCCGATATTGTCTTTGATCATGCTTTGTGGAACCATGCTTTTCTTTCTTGCTTTGTTTTGTAGAAAATCGAGGTATCTGCTATATTTCGAGTAAAAATAACCAAGTCCATCTTCTCCTCGTGCAATTGAATGCAGTTTCCGTACATTCACCATATACGTTTAACATGTATGTAATAAGAACCCGGTACAAGTTTTTTGCCACGGTGCAATTCCGATAGGCATTTTTGCCTGATCGCTGGCGTCGACACCCCCATTCCTTTATTGTATGACCTAAAGACGTTAGGTTGAACCATATTTACCTTTTCCTTTTTCCTTACACCACCGTTTGCTATTTTGCGAGTTCCAGCAGGTCGTAATTAGTTGCAATTGAACCGACGCTATTGTCATTCCATCGCACCAAACAATTCGTATTCGAATCAAACAAAAGTCATACGTGGATCTTGTTTTTCCATTAACTTTTACTAGCATTATTGGACACTGCTCTGTTCTATTTTGCCTCAAGGTGCCAGTTGCTCTAAAACCTTGAGTTTTCAATGTATTCAATAAAGGAAGCAATCCGGTAAAATAGTTATCAAAGAATACAGCATACTCGTTTGGCCGAGCTACATGTTTTAGTAAAGAACAATACCACTGTAGTTCAAAGGGGCTGTTTGTTTCCTTATCGCGGTTTTGATTTTCCACAGTAGGCATCAAAAATAACAGCTGCTTCATCAGACTGCAAAGGCACCCAATTTTGAAATGTAAAAGCGCACTGGTTTTTTCCACGGAATAAATTGTTTTGCAGAATGATGTCCAATATTTGATAGCAGCTCGTCTATTGATAAATTTTCAATGAAAAATCCCCACCGTTGAAAATTTTTTGTTCAACATATGTATCATTAGAGGCCGGACTTTGAACATCTTCTTCATTTACGTTATATGTATTTACACGTGAAAATATCTCTTTATTTTCAAGTATCTATTTCGTGACATGCATGTAGCGATACAATATTTACGTGTAAATCTTCATCGTTGGATTAATAGAGGCGTTCCCTAGGTATTATGGTAGCCAGTAAGCAATGAATGCCAGCAAAATTTTTCATTTCGTTCCACAGGCAGTAAACGTTGAATTATTTTTCTGCCTAGCATAATATGCTGTTTATCAACCAAATGCTGAAATGCTTCTTCATCTACCAGCTTCTCAAATATCCCTGGGTGCGGTCTTTCACATCTTCAGTTAGTTTCTCTAATCTAGTAGTTACTCCACTGACGTTGGGTTGTGTCCTTGCGAAGTGCTGTAACCGGATTCGACGTTTTCCACTTTGCTCCAGTAATATATATCATTCTTCTTGCGATTTTTCTCTTTATTCTTGTTCTACATAATTTCCGTCTTTTAGAGCTTTAAGTTTCATCGTCACTTGGATTTCCAATCCGAATCATGTCCTGCATCAGATGTGAATTCGGTAGCATTCCAAAATTTCTAATGTACCAAGAACATCACTGGGAGCTCGTCGTTATCTAAATCATCGTCATCAATTTCTTCACATCTACGAGCTGATCAGGATCCGGAGGTATTATCACAACATCAAACTCTTGAGTAGGACATGATGATACAAAATCCAGGCCACATTCTAGTGGTTGAGTTTTCTAAAATTCCGTACCTATTTCAAATCTATTTCCATACCTGTAAAGAATATTCAGCATGGCTACACGTGTGACCAGTGTACTCTTCAGTACAGCAAACTTTCAACAAGATTAGATATTCTTAGGGCCAAAATTATTTAAATAATCAACACACCTACCTACAGTGATCTCACAGGAATAATAATTTTTGAAGTTCTTTACAATTTGGGCCACTATGCTATTAAAGAACTTGAACATTTCTGATAACACCACACAAACCAGGTAAATGGTGTGACAGTCGAAGCTACAACTCCAGTCTAAAACTGACGGTATACAAATAAAATGTAACAATTCAGCCTGAATCGGTATGTTAAAGATCTGCTCCATCCTTAACTACATCGAATAATTTGTTCGATAACCGAAGTGAAAGCACGAATATACTTTTGCCGTACTCAAGCGAGTACAGTGGGCGTTAATGGGTTAATGATCTGTAACATCTCTGCGGTTGTATAAACTAACATAATGTATTCAAAACCTTACGAGCGCACAGAAAGACAAAGAGTGCGTCAGATGAATACACAACAGTTGCGCGCGGCGAAAGTGTGGCGTGGAAAAATGCAAGTTGCCAGATCGCGCTAGGTACAATATCTCTTTTCGGTGAGAGCTATTAATACAACGTGTATATTCTTTCTTTAGGCGTAGCTTCTGTGTTGATTATTGTTGTGTCTGTACATGGTGGGGTAATCACAATTAGAATAAAAAATGCAACAATACAACTAAGGCGTTTATCACTTCTTGCTTTTCCCAACTATTATTTTGGGTGGCGATAGCGCAACCGTACAACTTCTACATAGATGTACATATACATACGGTGTATAAGTGGTATAAAACAATATAGGATGCTGTTACCGTAAGTGTTGTCACTACCCACGGTAGCGGCTTGGAATATTCCGCGTGCGAGTGCTCCTTCGCAATGGGATTGCTGTAGTTGACTCCATCATTCGTAACCACTTTGTATGAATATCTATTGGTTCGTTCCATAACTCTCGCTGAAGTCCATTGCTTTTCCAAGTTAGTTCCTGCGTAAATGTTATCACTACTCTGAAATTGTCGATTATGATTCTCATCACTCTTGATTTCTTGCTTGACATTTCTGTAACGTAACGGCTTAATGTTGTCCAGAACTGAACGTATGCGATGTCCAAAAAGCAATTCGTTTGGGCTCTTGTGAGTTGTACTGTGAGGCGTATTACGATAGTTGAATAGAAAATTTCGTAAGCGATGAATCGTTGTTTGATTGTCACTCCTACTTGTTGTCATCTTGGTCTTAAAGGTCCCTACAAAGCGTTCGGCTAATCCGTTGGTTTTGGGATGATGGGGTGATGACGCTTTAATATGTTTAATATTCTTTTGTACAATAACGACGAAATTCTTCTGGCGTGGAATTGACGCCCATTATCGATACTATGATTCGTGGTAAAACCAAAGTTAGCAGGCTATTTCATCTAATGCGTTGAAGTGTTGCTGCCATAATGGTCCTCATAGGTTTCACATCTGCCCATTTCGATAAAGCATCTACTACCACCAACCAATATCTATCTTCAAATGGTCCGGCGAAGTCGATGTGCAGTCTTTCCCATACATCTTCAGGAATCGACCATGAATAAGTAGGTAGTTCAGGTTGCTGTTGTCTGTTGATTTGGCAATTTCGACAGTCTTTAACATAGTTGTCGATATCTGTGCCTATCTGCGGCCACCAAATGTAAAATCTTGATAAAGCACGCATGGCTACTATACCCGGATGTCTGGCATGTAACAACTTTTTGTATCTGTTCCCTCCGGCACCTATCTGGGATGATGATCCTTCCCTTGCCACATTGGGATGCCATCTTCAATGGAGATTTCGTCTCGTTTGAAACTATGAAGGTTGCCAGTTCTGCTGTAATGATGTGATTCAGAACGACCTTGTTCCTGCTAGATGTTTAACGCCGGCAACAATTTGTCAACGTTCGTTTCTTTGCATATTGATTCTTCGTTAAATTATCATCATCAAGTTTCATGTATTACTTAAGAATCGTTGTAGACTTTTAACCGTTGTTCATCGTGATTAATATCTCATGTTTATTAGGGACTTAATAATAGAAAATCAACGATAGTGTTAAATGTTCCCTTGGCGGTACATTATATCTCTTAGTCATATTCGCCAATGCCCATCATAACTAAACGATTGTCTGCAGTTTTAGGTAGTGTGCGTTTTGGTCAAATAAGTGTTCTAATGGCTTATGGTCAAGTTAGAGCGCCGTTTACTTTTCATGAGAAGTATTGATCAAATTTTTTAATAGAAAAGAATATGGCTAAAGCTTCCCTATCTATGACGGAGTATTGTTGTTCTGCGTCATTTAACTTCTGAGGTGCAAACGCAATTGGTTCCTCTTCACCCATATCATTCATGTGAAAAAGTACTGCTCCCACTCCTTTCTCACTAGCGTCGCTCGCAAGATATAGTGGTTTATTCTGCTGGTATGGCACTAAAGCGTTTGCGTTAAGTATTAGCTTACTTAACTCGCTTGAATGTATCGTTTTCGGTACGTTTCCAATTACATTTTTTCGCGTCAATTTGTGTAAATCTGCACATAAGCTGTGAAGATTAGGAATAAATCTTTCGTAAAAATTTATTAAACCAAGAAATGATTTCAATTCAGTAAATATTGTTTGCGGCATTAAGTGCGTTCTTGTTCTGTTGTTGCTGGACGTGGGCTTAATTCCATTTTTGCTAAATTCATGACCTAGGTACTCGATTGTGGATTGCATGAATGTGCACTTGTTTAACTGTACCCGCATGCCTACATCCCGTAAACGCTTGAATACTTCTTCAAGATTTCGTAAATGTTGTTCATCAGTTTCACCCGTTACGGCGATGTTCATCGAAGTAAACAGCGACATTATCAATTCCTATAAATCGACAGAAAGTTGGTGGTGCATTTACAATTCCAAAAAGTAATCGATTATATTGAAAGTAACCCTTGTGCGTTGAAATAATTACATATTTACGAGACGTTTCATCAACCTCAAATTGTAAATACACGTCCTTAAGATCAGTTTTTGAATAACTCCGTTCGTTAATTGCCTTCTTAGTTGACCGAAAAGTGGTATTGGTGTTTTCTGTGATAATAACTGGATTAATTATTTGTGTGAAGATCACCCATGTTCGTATAGCTATACTGTAGGTACGTTAACCGTTGGTATTACCCACTCTACTGCTGTCTCATTGGGGTCAACTGGAGAGAGTACTCCTTCTTTGACGAGACGTTCTAATTCCGCTTCAACGTTCTTTTGTAGTCCAAATTTGATAGGTCGTGCTGCGGTGTGAACAGGTTTTGCGTTTTCTTTAAGATGTAATTTGACTTTGTAATTTTTGATTTTACCAATTGTTTTGTCGAATAATTCTGCATTATCGATTATCTGATCTAATCGCTTGTCGTTAGCTGCTTTTGACAATCTAGTCTGCTCGTTTGTTTTCAATGAATACACTTGTTCGGGGAAGGGCATATTGAAACCTTCGCTGTTAGTAATCCAAATAACATTGGATCAGCACCATCTATTATTACAACTGGAAGTTTTTGTTTGTTTTTGTCTATTGTAACGTCTAGTTCTCTTTTCCCCCTGGGTTTAAGTTTAAAATTGCCGTATGCTTTTAAAGAGAAAACGAGTGTCCATAATAGACAAGAAAAGTAATCAACATTTTATAGAGGAAATACCTATTCCTGAAAACTGAAGCAAGTGTAAATATTATCTACGGTGCAGATATTGTACTAAAAATATTTATACTTTTTGTCTAATCGATTTGTAATGTTTATTTGTTGGAAAATAAAATTTAAAAAGTTACTATTACGGCATTGTGTCAACGTCAGTGATCATTAGAGCAACGCAAGCTGCGCTGAAAGCCAGTGGCTGACGCATAAAAGTTTACACAAAATAAACACGGCCGGGACAATTCGGTATAGCGTCAGTATAACTGGACTCGAAAGCTGATCTATTATGCATCTGCGCTGTCGTACTTTACTATATCATGGTTCTTTACGTCTGTTTTTGAAAATGTTTCCTACGTCGCGAAAACGACCAAGGTTGGACACAATAATAAAAGATTTATTGCAAAATGCCTGATTTAAAGTGTGGTGGCGCTAAAATTCAATGTGTGAGTGTGTAAAATAGTTTTAATGTGTTGGGCATGTTTCAAAAAAATTCCACACAGAGATTATGACAAATTTAAATTTAATTCATGTGTTTGTGATATGTAATTTACCATTTCATTTACTGGGGAGGAAAGCATACGTCTCGTTTTGGAATGAATATTCGGACTTTAAGTTACCAAGTGAGAGAACATTACAGAAGTTGTGCCGTCGCTCGTGAGCATGTCGAGAAAAGAATTAAATCGGGTTGCAAGATAAAAATTGGGTTATGGTGGACGAAACAACAGATCTGAAAAAACATTCTGTGGTTAATATAATGGTACGCACAATGGAACACATCACCGTCCACCCTCAATTTACTAGCTTCCAGACGAATACAACAATGTACTGCCGAAGTAATTTCAATGTTGGTGTTAAAGTTAGAACTTTCAACAAATCAACTGTTGATGTTTATGAGTGATGGTCCCGCAAACATGCTTGCTGTAGGTCGATCTCTTAAAAAACATTGTGCTAACTTGTTGCATATTACATGTAAAATTCATACTCTCAGTCTCGTAGCAGATAGTATCAGAAAATGTTATCCGAGGTAGACGCTCAAATAGCACATACAAAAGCTGTGTTTGAAAATAGACTATCCCCGGTATTCTGAACCACCACAACTATTCTTACTCGTTGGGGAACATGGTTAGAGGCTGCATTTTATTATCTTTAATATTTGAGAATATAAAGAACGTGATTTTAGAATTCGACCCAAAGGGAAACTGCGGCTGTCAAGGTAAGCCGCTGAAATTTCAGGATAGTCAAGTTAAAACAGATTTGTAAAATTTTTCAGAACAATTACGTGGGACTAGCGGATGCGATAGAAAAACTACAAAATTCTTCGGTGTCGTTAGTGGAATCTTTGCAAATAGTGCAAGAAATGTTTGTGTTTTAGAAAGGTTTGAAAGTGTTTTAGATAAAGACTCTGGTTTTGGCACATTAAGACAAATTTGTGAAGGTGCGTCAACAGAACCGTTAAGTTATTTGAAAGATTATTTTACTTACGCCCAAAAATAACGTCACTAGATATGGAACGTTCGTTTTCGGCATAAAAACACTTTCTTCACGCCGCACTCACTTTGCCGAAACAACTTTGGAAATATATCTAATGTTACAAATATTAAATAGACATTATCCACTTTGTGATTTCACGGAGGACTCTTAAAACGTATAACATTTAATTTATTTTGTGTAAACTTTTATGCGTCCGCCACTGGCTTCCAGCGCAGTTGCGTTGCTCTAGTGATCATATATGCCTAAGTTGCGGTTTGTTGGGACACGACGGCCATATCCATCATCATGTTATTTCTGTTAAAAACAGTCTAGAAAGTAGTAGAATACGTTTCCTCACGTGTACTTTTTAATTCGTCTTTAGAATTACTGAAATACCATAGTGTCAATTTTGAACACCATTTCCACTTTCTGAGCGTCCGTCAACGTATTAAAAACTGTTCGTAGTTTACATCCGTGAATATGATCGTTATATGTATTTCAAGTTAATAGCATTTTGTAGCAACAAAATTAAAAGATTAACATTATTTCTTAATAGTTGTTTAGGGATGCACTAGGTGTGAAATAAATACAAGCAATCTAAATTACGATGTCTGCCAAAAGGGAGAAATTGTTTCGCTATGTTCAGATTAGTGGGAGGTATGTCATAAAAAATTATTACAGAATTGCAAACTTAATTAGGAGAAAACACGCAATTTACATCGATATATTCACCGTAACCTATTTCCGGAAGTTAGCAGTATACGCAAGACATTCGTATTTCTGTTGATGAGATCTAGAATAAATGTAGATATCTTTTTAGGGGGAATCCATTCGGGTGTAGTAACAATGTAAGGGTTTTTATTTTACCGCATCCTATATACGTCGGTCCAGATATGAACGGGATATTGCCTTTGTGAATGGCAACAGAGCATTCGAGTCTCACTGATAGATCGTATCCAATCGCAGTATATCACAAAGCGAGTAGCTTGTCCGCTCAATTACGTAATATTATAATTCAACGCTTTCTGACAAAATGTGCTAATACAGAATTACCGCGTAATTTTTCTGTATTCTCAGATTATCCCGCTTGCGCATGCGTTGAGTTGGCGCCTCAGTGGTCATGTGTGCGGAATTTAATCACGATCGCGTGATTTGTCTGCTAGCTACAACAGCATAAGCTTGTCAGCTCCGCTATTAGTTTGCACTAAAGAGGAACAACGAGTAGTGATCCGATTTTTGTGGTCAGAGAAATGTTTCAACACAAAAAGAGGGATCTGGACGGCTGTCAACCTCGACCACCGACGACAACATTCAGCAAGCTTAAGAGATGGTTTCAGCAAATAGGCGAGTTACCATAGGTGAGGTTGCATCTTCTTTAAACATCAGTCACGGTTCTGCCTATCAAATTATCCACGATGAACTCAAATTTCGTAAAGTGTGTGCGCGATGGGTACCACGAATGCTTACCGCAGATAACAAAACCAAACGTTTGGACGTCTGCCAACGCTTACTGGATCGCTTCAACGCGAAAGGCGATGCATTTTTAAGCAGAATAGTGACTGATGTTTAAGATGCAACTTCACCTATTTGCTGTAACCATCTCTCGAGCTTGCTGAATGTTGTCGTCGTTGGTCGAGGTTAACGGCTGTCCACTCCCTCTTTTTGTGTTACGCTCGTGCGGCCACTTTGAAACATTTCGATCCACAAAAAATCGTTTTTACGATAAAGCACTGTCCCCGTAGTGTGACAAAAGTCTCCGGTGAATTTCAGCACCTTTCACACCTTCTGACCACAAACATCGGATCACTGCTCGTTGTTCCTCTTTGGTGCAAACTAATAGCGGAGCTGATATGCTTATGCTGTTGTAGCTAGCAGACAAATGGCGCGATCGCGATTAAATTCCGCACACATGACCACAGAGGCACCAACTCAACGCATGCGCAAGCGGCCGCCACTAAGATAACCTTCGAAGCTTGTTTATGGCGAAAGTGTAGATATTTGACTTACCCTCGTAATTCTAAGTAGGAAAATAAAGAACGATTCTTATAAAATTAAACTAAAGAAAAATAAATTCGATAATTATACGAAATAAATTGAAATTCTAACAACGTTACTTTATTAAGGGGAAAAATCTCCTTACAATTTTGAACTTTGTAACTTTTGTATTTGTTACGTTTCAAAATACGCTTCACAGTACTTCTACTAATACAGATTTCGTCTGAAATTTGCCGACTAAAGCAAGGTTCGCCCATTTCAACTAACGAACCCTCACTTCTCTCTCTTCTCGCTCGGGATGCGTTAGAGGGATTTGAGGCTGCTCGTCTATTTGTTGGCATTTACGGCAATTCGCAAAATACCATTTAATGATCTGTACCATCTCGACTGTTGTATAAACTAACGTAATGTATTCAAAATCCACGATCTCTTGTTAGAACCTTACGAGCGCACAGAGAGACAAAGAGTGCGACAGATAGGCTACAGCAGTTGCGCGCGGCGAGGCTAGCCGGTGGGGATAAATGTAGGTATGACAGATCGCGTTAATGTGGACCAACGTGTATGCCCAACAATTAGAACTCTTACATGTGCCACACAAGGCATCCAACACAAAATCATAGTAACGGTATTTCTAACGGTATTCTGCACTTTTCGAATGCTAAATACACACTAATATAAAATGCTAAAAGACTTGTACTATATTTAATGTTTTTTTATTTTTAGGTATGTTAGGATATACAAGGGAAAAACGTAAATAAAGCAGCAAATGTAATTTTTTTTTTTTTCTGCAATTTTTGGGTGGGGTAGCAGCACCGCCAGTTACAGTCGCCACGTCATCACTCAGCAGCCCGAAACCTTTCCTTGTTAAGCGCGCCCTTTGCGCTCGAGACGTAAGTAGCGATGGGTATGGTCGGCCTCTGAGGCCGAAAGCAGGGCCATGACAGTACCAGTGTGATTTTCAATTTTCATTCGTACTTGCTACAAGAATAATATAATAATATTACTGATAAGTAACCAAAATAGACAACGTGAAAATGTTGGTACAATAAAATTATTTTATGCTAAGTTGGTAACACGAAACATAGTTGTATGTATTATTGTATTTAGTTTTTGTTGGTTTTATTAATATATATTTAAGGAGTTTAAACGTTGACTAGAGTACAAATATATATTACATAGTTTATTAAATTTATTAAAAGGCGACGGACCTCTAACAGGTTATGGGTTTAGGCAATTTGATATAAGTATACAGTTTTTGTTTTTGTTGCAAGTGGCTAAACAAAGAGAAGAAAATGGAGGCTGCAAGTACAGGCATAAAATTGAAGGGCAGTAGTAACTGGAATGTATGGAAATTCCAAGTTAGCATCATTTTACAAGTAAAGGAGCTTTTTAATGTAATAAATGGGCAAGAACCGACACCAGAATGCAAGGATGAGAAGGATAAAGTAAAATTTGAAGAAGAATATCGTAAATGGAAATAAAACGATACGAAGGCACAGGGAATATTAGTAGAAAGACTGGAAAAAGGACCTATGTTGCATATTTTAAGTTGTACTAGTGCGTCGGAAATGTGGAAGAAGTTGCTAACAGTATATGAGCATAACTCAGAAATGAGTCTACATTTAGTACAGCAGAGATTCTTTAATCTGAAATACGATGGAGAAGGTATAGCAAGTTTTCTGCCAAAAGTAGAAGGATTAGTAAATCAACTCAAACAGATGGGTGGGGAAATATTTGAACAAATGGTTGTAACTAAAATTACGATGGCGCTACCAGAGCAATATCGGTATTTTATTTCTGCGTGGGAATCAGTGAAATCTCAAACTGTTCGAATCTCGAACTATTGTTTATTGTCTATATTAAGATATCTTTTCAGCTGACACAGTTGTGAAGCGAATTACGTACACCATTGTGCTTTATTTTTAATAAACAAGAACGTATTCGATAACTAGACCCCCGTCCCCTCGAGCTCCAGCTTTCCCTTTTTGTTCATATTGCTTTTCATAGTGTTTACGCGCAAATAGTTATGTATCATTTTTAAAATACAAATATTAAAGTCAAGACAGTCGTTGTTCTTTATATCCAACATTGAAGAATCCAGTGCTCCAGTTTTACGTCCACACACAAACAATTTGTGAACTGATCTCACGATTGTTAATAGAAGAGAGAATGCATCAAAACGAGGGAAAATATGATGCAGCTTTAGTTCCGTTTGGGGGTAAGGGCGAAAAAAAATGCTTTGAAACTTTTGTAAAGAAAAATTGCATGAAAATAAAAGATGGGAAAGCATGCCATATTTGTAATAAAGTAGGCCAAGTAGGCAAAGAACTGTTGGTTTAGAAATAAACCAAAGAAAGAAAATAGAAGTGATAAGACTGATTTTAATGCATTTGTAAGTACGGCTGCGTTCGGTGAAGGAGTAAATACATCCGATCCTCTAGATAGTGGAAAACCAATATGTGTTGTGGGGAAGTTATTTTGCAGAATTAAAGTTTGAGGAGAAATAAAAAAAATAGATGGAAATTATTAAGGCTAAGAAAGGAAAATTTAGAATGGAAGCATTTAATCGTAATCTATGGATACCAACTGAAATCAATGATGTACTATATGTGCCGGATTTAAAGGCAAATTTGTTCTCTGTTGGAACTGCTTTAGACAAAGGGTATTACGATATGTGTGTTTAAAAGGGCAGGGGAGCAAAAAATAGCAGCAATATGGTAGTACGTATAGGAAAGTTGTATAAAATGGAATTCAGATTTGAATCAAGTGAGAAAGAAGTATATGCAGTCGCACGTGTAGTTGAAAGTCTACAAAGTTGGCATGAAAAGCTAGCCCATCAGAATTTTAAGCAGGTAAAGAACATTTTGCAAAAGCATGAAATACAGTGTGAACAGAAACAAGGAGTAGATTTCTGCGAAGCCTGTATTGAAGGGAAACAACATCGTATTCCATTCGATATTAGTAAGACGAAGACGACTAAACCATGCGAGCTAAAACATGTCGATGTGTGTGGACCTACAGAGGAAAAATCTATAGGGGGATCAAGATACTTGTTACTTTGTAAGGATGACTATTCTCATTATAGAGTAGTATGTTTTTTAAAACACAAATCTGAAGTGAAGAAGAAATTGGAAGAGTTAATTAGATTTGCAAAACGTGATACGGGAAATGAAGTAAAAGTTATAAGAACAGATAATGGATCGGAGATAGTAAATCAGGATGTGAAGGAATTACTGAATACAATGGGCATTCGTCATCAATGAACAGTGGCTTACACACCCCAACAGAATGGTAAAGCAAAAGGGGAAAAGCGGTCAGTTGAGAACAGCAAGAACAATGGAAAGCTAAAAGTCGGAGAAAAATTTGGGGGAGGTTAAACCAAACATTATTTTTAAATAGAACTGGCCCAAAAAGGAAAAAATCAAACACCTTTTGAGTTAAGGCTGAAAAAACTTTAAATACAAAAATCAAAAATTTTGGGTCTCAAAATTTTGTTGTCCCAAAAAAACAAGAAGAAAGTGGGACAGTAAGAGTGAAAAAAGGGTTTTTTTTGGATATGAGGAAAATATTAAAAACATACCGAATTTATTTTTAGATGATCAAACCGTAAAAACACGTGATGTCATTTTCTTACCAAACAATTAACTATATAATACAGAAGAAAATTCCAAAATTTTAGAAACTATGCAGGTGGAGGAATTAGACGAAAACATTGAAGAGAAAGTAAAGGTTAATGAAGAACAAACCGAATGTCAGGAGACATTATTAAAATGAAGAAAGGATCGAAGCTGAGGAAACATAAAAGACACCAACACAAGCAATCGAAAGATCACAAGTTGAAGGAGAACGAAGGTGTATAAGAAAACCAGTAAGATTAATGGG
>JAROYC020000014.1:7745054-7767338 GCA_029619255.2 Dynastes hyllus
TTGTATTTTGTCCCCAAGGTTTTAAACCAAAAAAACCCAAAATTCAACCTCCTTTAACTGGATCGCATGGCGCAGATCCCCAAAAACGTTAAAGGAAACTCGGCAGGGCCGATAGCAAGCGGGCCCAGTGACGCCATCAGGTCCCGAATACAGCTTCGGTAAGAACTATAAAACGGTAATACCAAATAGAGAAGAAAGACCCGCCTATTAAAGGCGAATCTATCTGGTACACAGACGGCTCAAAGACGAAAACTGGAGTCGGAGTCGGAATTTGTGGGATTAGACCAAAAATAACTAAATCACTAAGCCCAATTCAAAGCGCCACAGTATTTCAAACCGAAATAGCAATGCTATCGATCTATTTATATCTACTCAGTCAAGCAATGACAAAGGCACTGGACTCCACACAGGCGAAGTCGAAACTGGTGTGGGGCTGCATGAATGCAGTCAATGGGCTGGGTAGCCGAACTAAGTTGACCCTGGCCTGGGTACCAGGACACGAAGGCCCTCGAGGGAATGTCAAGGCAGACGACTTAGCCCGTAGTCAAAGCAACTATTAAGCAATGGAAAGTTAAATCTCAAGACTGATGGAAGAATATTACAGGTCAGCGAGAGGCTAATTTTTGATTGGACACAGGCCTAAATTTACAGCAGACCTACTAAGCAGGGACAGAAAGTCCGGTAGAACAATAGTAGGCCTGCTAACAGGACATTGTATGCTCAAGAAACACATGAGTAACTTAGATCCGACAGAGGAAACAGCATGTAGATTCTGCCAGGCGGAAGAAAAGACAGCCGTCCGTGTGCTGTGCGACTGCACAGCACTGGCAGGAATATGGCTCTCAGAAATGGGCTCGGAATATTCCAATGCCGAAACCTATGTAGAGGGACCACTCACAAGGCTGCTAGGTCTGGTAAAAAAGGCAAGGCTAACGTAATTGATCTAATGATAGAGGAACCACAATAGATCTGAAAAAATCGCAGTGGAATAGGTCAAGGGCTTACCTCAAGTACTAATCTAATCTAGCACCTAATGTACCTAATCTATATAAATAAATATATCTTTAATTATAAAATGGCAGCGCGTCACTGTTAAAAAGAGCACTGTTGATGTCGGTTTTCTCACAACGCGAGTGGGTGTGGAACAGTTAGTACGTGTATGTGGTCGTGTTTCTCGCGTATACCTATACGACATGCGGAACTTAACGGGTACACTACGCCGGCTACCGGTGACGCATAGTCAATAGTAGACTAAATCGTCCGCGCACTAGCTATCACATTTATAAGAACTATGGAAAATATTCATATTTACCTATACACGACTGAAAAAGATAGAAGCGTTCTGAACAGAACGACTTATACAATTATAAACAAGTTAGCTGAAAATATAATAAAACTACGACGATGAGGACTCTTAACAATTAACAGTATAGAGATACTTGCCGACATAAATATAATAGAAAAATAACGTGAAAATTATTAGACTTTCGAAATTTGTACTTACCTAAATAATTTTACTGTAAAAAAAATCTATATTAGGTATATAACCTCAAATGAGCCGGGTGCCCCCTGAGGTCCAGGGCCCCTAGATACGTGCCTAGTTTGCCTTACGGGTAATCCGCCTGAGTAAGAGTTTGAGCTCTGGAATTTATTTATGAGTATTTTCAAATCAGTTAAGTTGTTATTCAAATAAACGCGTGCAGATTTCTATAAGTGATAGTGTTTATTTTCCCGTCCCTTTATGTAGGTATATTTTTTAATCTGTAAACGCACGAAATGCCGACTGAACTTTCTACCAAAACAATTGCAATCCGTGGCATTGACTAACCTATAATATTTTACGACGTTATTTATGAATATTAACTCTTACTGTTAGCGTCCGTGAAGGTTACACTGAAAAGAGATGAAACTATTAAAGTAGTATCTACGGATCTACCATATTATCAACCTTTTAGTGTTTATAATTTTTACTTATGGAGAAGTGAAATAGAAATAAACCGCATTCCTTACTATTTATACTTTTACAGGAAGTATGTTTTCAACAATACACTGTTATGGTAAATATATACTAGTCGCCTACATATTTCTGCAGTTATTAATTTTATACATCTAATGAGAACTATACCGGTCGGTCGGAAACGACCGAACCCAAACGAATTCCTGCGAGACTGCGACACGCAGCATTTTTCTTATATAAATGTGAGAGAGTCATCGAAAAGAAGGATTGCTCAAACTAATGATTCATTGAATTAGAGTTTCTCTTAAATTTTAAAGATCATCATTAATTTTTGTATTTATAAGGTTATTTATTTCAAATGAATACAGTTGCTTGTTCATTGAAACTGGGAATCGTAGTTTATTAACGCTAACGTAGTTTTTTTTTTGTTCTTTCGAGTGCGACGGATTAACTACAAAGCAAATGCCCATAAAAATATTGTAAGTACCCGATTGAATCGTCGATTTCCACACGGTATATGTACAAAGATAAGTATGCAATAGATTCCGCTTCTTAGAATAACACATGCTTTGCCTATACAAATAAATATCTTATAAATAGTCTGGGCAAATAGCGGTAACAGTCAGTGTAGTAGATATGTGGTACGGAGTCGGCGATCACTTATTTTACGCTTTCACAGCGTCAGTACTAAATCGATGCTGTATGCGAGTAGTTCTGTGTATATGTAGGCTGTCGTAACTTATTTCGTAATTGTACGCTTATGTTTGCTTTAAAAATGTCGCAGTTAGGTACGCCGCGAAAACGACCCATGGCAGACACAGTTAAAAACTTTATAGTGGACATGCCGGACTTAATTTTTGATGGCGCTAAAATTCAACGTCTAGTTTGTAAAATCCCTTTAATGTGTTGGTCCAGAAGCCATTGTCAACGTCACATCGAACGCAAACAGCATTCTGGAAAAAGTGGCATACGAGACCAAGAAAAATTTACATTTGATTTGTGTTACTCTTATTTTATGTAACCTATCGTTTCGTTTACTAGACAAAGAAGCATTTGTCTCCTGGAATAAATATGCGGACTGTGAATTACCTATGGACACGATACGAAATGTAGTGCCATTGCTCGTGAACATATAGAAAAAAGAATGAAAACGGAATTGAAAGATAAAAAACTGTGGTTGTATGTGGACGAAACAACAGATCGTCAAAGACATTCTGTGGTTAATGTAATGGCACGTACAATGGAACCACATCGACCGTCATCCTCCTTCTTACTTGCTTCCAAAAGAGTTATAAATTGTACTGCCGATGAGATTTTAAAGGTGGTGTTGAACTCATTGAACAAATTTGAAATTTCAACCAAGCAACTTTTAATGTTTATGAGTGATGGTGCCGCAAACATACGTTTTTTGGGCCGATATCTTAAAGAACGCAGTGGTAACTTTTACATGTAACGTGTAAAATCCATACTCTAAATCTTGCGGCACAAACGATTCCTACATGTTTTCCACTAGTAAATGCATTGATTGCTAGTACAAAGGCAGTGTTTCTAAAGTCCCCGAAACGTACCCGACTATTTCACAAAGTGTGTCCTGATTTACCTGAACCCCCACAGCCGATTATTATACGTTGGGGAACATGGTTGCAGGCTGCGTTTTACTACAACAAATATTTTGATCAAGTAAAGAAGTTTTAAAATTCAGTCCGACAGAAGGTGCAGCAATCAAGAAAAGCCAGGAAATATTTCAAGATAGTCAGGTGAAAAGAGATTTACAAACTATTCACAACAATTACTTCGGACTAGCGGAGGGAATAGAAAAATTACAAAATGTTTCGATGTCGCTAGTGGATTCGGTTCTAATTGTGAATAAATCTTGCGACACAAACGACTCCTACATTGTTTCAAAGATTATTTTAAATATGCAAATATAACATCGCTAGATGTTGAACGGTCGTTTTCGGCATTAAAAACATTTATTCCGCACGTCGTACTTACTTGACTAAAACAGCTGTGGAAACATATCTAATGATTCAAATATTTAACAGATGTTACCCAGTTTGTGATTTCACGGAAGACTTAAAACGGTAATTGTTTCAGCACGTTTTATATTTTATTTCTTACCTTCTATTTTATGTGTAAACTTTTATGCACTCGCCACGCCTCTGGCTGTTACCGCATATTTGCCCAGGTTACTTATAACTTATGAATAACTCTTCTAATGGTACTCTTGCATCGGTAGCTTGTATAGCGAAGGTCAGTGGACCTAAAGGAGCAACGAATGGAGCAACATTATGTTTATTTTATTATAATTTGTAAGATAAGAGTTGCGCATTTCAAATTGTCAAATTGTTTATGTTATTTTTGAAAGTACATTGTTGATCTAGTGTATTTATCTTTCAGTTATTTCATCGCTGTGCAATAAAAAGGGGACGTTTTTAATTCTGCTAAAATTTTATGGAGAAATAGGTTGCATACCGGTTGTCAACCAAATCTGATTTAATAGCTACATACGTATCTAACAGAGAAGATAACACTTCATAGGTTACATCGTAGATGATTCCATTTAACGTCTCGGCCACATTATTCTTTTCTTTATTAGATACACAGCTATTGAGTTAGTTTTGGTTGACAACCGGTATACCGAGTGCATTTTGCATCTCCAGGAATTTTCAATAGATAAGATTCCGATGGTGGTAATAAGGAAAAACTAATATGTTTTGATTTCTTTTATGATCTGATTATTAAAGTTAACACACTATCTTTGTGAGTATCCTTGGGTGTGTGGAATCAACACTACATATTTAATGTCGCTAGCTGTTAATCTTAATTTATAAAAGTTCCCATTTACGCATTTTTCCCTTTAACAATTACAAAAACAATAGTAACTCACGGTGAGTGGATTACTCCACCCATGTACACTCCGCGCCACATGAATACAACCAACAGATTTGTTGCAAGCTTTCTTTAAATTCGAAAACAATTGATTCATTAAAATTGTTATGCAAATCTGTAATGATACGACAAGGCAAATAATACACATTATATTGCCTAGCATTATGCACTGGCTGACGTATATACTGCATACGTATGAAAACCACTGCGCCGTTTGGATACGAACAGTATCTAAAGTTAACCTGGCAATGCGTGACAAGTCCACGTGTATTCAGAAAAACAAAAAAATCATTAAAACATCGCTAATTAAGGGTATTGCGCAATGATGGGGCGGCAAAAGTGTTTAACGGCGAGAGAAATTGGAAAAATTGAAGTGCACCATCAAGAAGGCTCCTCAAGGGCTATTGCAAAGAAGATAAGTCGATCACACCGGGTTGTGAGCGGAAAACCTTTTAAAGGGCGCATAAAATTCGTTACAACTCAGAGAGGACGTCGAGCCATATTACGCGAAGCATCGTATTCGGCGTTAACGGCAAGACAAATCGCGAATAACGTGGGAACGAATGCATCCGTGAGAACTGTACAGAAGCCACTGAAGAGCTGCCCTCTATTAAAACGTCTAAAAATGCACCGACGACCTGCGTTGAAGGAATTTCAGCGCACTGTCTTCAGTTTGCTCAAGCAAAAATGGGGCGGACAAAAGAATGGCAAACTGTTATTTTCAGTGACGAGAAGAGGTTTAGTTTGGATGGCCCAGATGGGTTTTCCTATTATTAGTGTGATTCAGTTATGGTATGGGGGTTATTTCCTACAATGGACCTGCTGATTTAGTGAAGGGCAGGCAGAATTCAAAAAAATACATCTAGCTTCTAGTACAAGTGGAAGACAACTTCTCCAACGTTATGGCAGGTCAGGTATTTATTTTTCAATAAAATAATGACAGTATTCACATCGCGCGCGTTGTTTGACGCTGGTTTTAAGAACAATACATCTAGGTTCTCGATTGGCCGTCGCTCTCCCGCGACCTGAATATTATAGAAAATGTTTAGTTATGGTTGTCGTGTAAGTTGACTATGACAGCCGCTTAAACGAAGTTAGGCGGAACTTCCCGTTGACTACCTGAGAACCCTGTATAATTCCATTCCACCCCGACTATTTGAGGTTATAAGAAACAACGGAAAAGGCCAATTATCAGTAAAGTTTTGTTTTGCAAACGAATATTTTATTATGTAGAATGGTCGTATTCAAGCGGCGCTTTACAACACTGTACATATTGTTATCAGTAAAGCGTGACAAACGGTTGCACCCGCAGAGACGCCACGGGGGTGTATGTACGGGGGATGCAGAGTTCAGAAGCGGTAGACATTAAGGAGTTTGGTAGTTCGGTTATTTATCGGATTCTCATTGTGTGTTTTCGAAAACATGGGACGTAAGCCAGGTGCACCTCTTGCATCGCATGTGAAGAAATATATTTGGCGTTTTCCTGGTTTGGAATGTACAGGTTCGCACATTCATTGCAAACTTTGCGGTATAGGGTTGCTAGGTCGCACGACTTTGAATGTAGAAGTCATATTAAAAGTAAACGTTATGTATTTAATTTAAAAACAATATTCCGTACTAGCAATTTTTGTATGACTTTATTTTCATGTTGAGCACGTGCAACATCCCACAGCACCTAGTAGATAATAAAAACTTTCGTCTTTTTTGGGATAAATATGTTCCATTATGGAAGCTACCACCAAAAAGACAATTGCGGTATAATTTACCACATGCGCAAAGTACAGTAAAAGACTGTATAAAAGACGACTTGAGAAATCAAAAAATCTGGCTCACTGTGGACGAAACTACTGATGCTCAGAAATACAGCGTGATTCATATTGTGGCGCGTCCTTTAAAACGTAATGGTCCAGCAGTTTCCTTGTTGTTAGCCAGTAAAAGGATTGAAAGAACTGATGCCGAAACTGTTATAAACATAATAAAAAATATGTTAAGAGAATTTTGTATCGTAGGAGCCCAAATCACCATGTTAGTCTCTGACGGAGCCGCAACAATGCTGAAAGCTGGTAGGATGTTAAAAGTATGCTTTCCGACTCTTCTTCACATAACATGCCTCATACACGCATGTCATCTCGAAGCAGAAACAATTCGAAGCAAGTATCCTAGGGTGAATGATTGAATATCATCTACCAAAAAAGTGTTTGTGAAATCTCCCAAACATATCCGCGTATTTAAGCAATTGTATCCGCAAATTCCGCTACCACCTCAGCCTGCATTGAGACGATGGAGAACGTGGATCGAGGCAGTATCTTACTATCGCAAATATTATTCCTAAGTGAAAGATGTAATTTTCAAACTTAATTCTTCTAATTCTCAAACGGTTCGCGAGAGTCAGTAACTTTTTGCCGATTCGGACGTTCAAAAAAAAATAGTTGACATTTCGCTTTAGTTATCAGTAACATACATTTGCACTTTGCAGTTTTGCAAAAATTACCAAGTTGGGTTTTTATAACTCCCTCTTATTTTCCAAAATAATTCCAGTGCGTGGTCTTACTCATGTTGCGCGGCGTGTATGTACATGTAGTACCATCCCAAAAAAACCGGAGTGGTCCAACCTGTGTGAACGGATTTCACTTATGGAAATCGTTAGAAAATGTTCCGACCTCATAATGCTTAGAAATTATGATGATCTTCGACAAAGCAACAACATTATTAAATTACAGTCATTGATACGAGGGTGAATCAAATATAAACGGGAATGCTTTTCGTACCGATAGTGAGGTGAACAAAGAGGAACGTGACTTCTGAAGTTTATCGATGGGGATGTATCGAGGACATTCCACCGCTAGGGAACGGCACATTACCACCTTGTCAGTAACCATCGCGATGTTGGAGCGAGAAGTATCGTCGTCCGTTGCGCAACGGATTATAATTAAATTTCTTACGAAAGAGGGCGTAAAACCATCAGAACTTTTGAGAAGGCTTGAGGCACAGTTCGGGGATAAGACACTTAAAAAGACACAAGTGCATTCATGACACAAACAATTTGTAGAAGGGCGAAAAGCCGTAGAAAATGAAGGTCACCAACGCTGTTGGCCGACTTCTCGAGGTCGACCGACGATTAACATTAGCCGAAATTGCTCCTGAGGTGAGAATCAGCTTTGGCAGTGCTCACACGATCATTACTGACGACCTTGGGTTTCGGAAAGTGTCCGCAAGGTGGGTTCCTCGTCTTCTCACCGAACATCAAAAACGGAATCGTATGGAAGTGTGCCAACGGCATTTGAACCGCTATGCGGCTGAAGGGGAAGGTTTTTTGCACCGGATAGTGACTTGTGACGAAACTTGGGTGCACCATTACACCCCGAAATCGGAATAAGCAAGTATGGAATGGCGAAAGAAGAACGAATCTGCACCTGTCAAAGCCAAAACTCGGCTCTCGGCTGGAAAGGTTTTGGCGACCGTATTTTTCGACTTTAAAGGAGTCTTACATATTGATTTTCTCCACGACCGTCGAACTGTAAATGCTTACTACTGCCAACATTTAGACGAGACAAAAAATGCATATCGTCGGAAAAGACGCGGCTTTCCCATAAGAGACGTTATCCTGCTGCAAGACAATGTCCGGCCGCATACAGCTGCCCTAACGCGGCAAAAAATTGAAGAATTGTTATGGACTACACTATAACACTCTCCGGACTTATCGCCTTGCGATTACCACCTGTTTGGACTGCTGAAAGAAGCTCTTGGAGGACAACGTTTTGATTACGGTGTTGCAGTTGAAGTTTTCGTGCGCAATTGGCTTATGGTGCAATCATTTTCGTTTTACGATAACGAGATAAAAAAATTACCCATCCGTTGGGAAAAGCGTGTCACGAAATCAGGAGATTATGTAGAAAAATAATTTCAGGTCTTTGTATTTTTATCGTATCCCAATATATTAAAAGAAAATAATTCTGGTTTATATTTGATTCACCCTCGTACATAACCAGTTATCTGCAGCTAGATACCGATATTTATCTGCAAACGCTGAGTTTAAGAGCGTCTACGGGAAAATTGACCCGTCCATTTCGACCAACCCATTGAATTTCCTGTGGGAACAGCAATGACGTTTTTTTGCTCACAAGGTCATCTAAACATTGTTTTACAGATTAATGTATACAGATGTGTAATAGTTAATGGATTTTTGTGTACTAATGTTGAAATAATAAACTCGGACTCATATCTTAGCAATTCTCTTATTTAGGGTTTAGCCGAATACTACATATGGTCAATGATGGTGCTAAAACAAAAATGCATACGTTTACTTCGAATGATATGCTAAAGTGAATATAATTACCACAAAAACAGATACACATCTTCCTGAAGATAGGAGTGGGGGCCACGCCCATTAACCCCTATTACATAGTTTAATGTATTTCGATAACCCTTTAAAAATGCTAAAGTCTATATGTATGGATAATTTTTATGAACATCTAATAGGAAATAATTCACAAGAAATGCAGAAACTTTCGATTTTCAAAACTCGATTTCACCTTCCAAAACCGGTATTTTACAGTCGTACAAGTATACAAACCACCTAAGTTTCATTAAATTCCGAAAGTGCGGATTGGGTACCATCTCTTGTGAGTGATTATGATCGGTTTTCCCGGAATTTTGAACGTATATTTCGCCCAGTTCGAAGGAATTATTGTCTTGGGATTAGGGGAAAAATTAATAAAAGAAAATATGACGCTTATCAAACACGCTTGTTCAGGAACTATCAAAACCACCCCCCGCCACTACTTCGGGGTTATTATGAATATTGTAAAAGACGAAAACGATGGTATTTTTGTAAATTTTGCAAAATCGAAATTATATACGGAAAACACATTATCGCAGGTTGCGCGGAATCTCAAAAAAAAAACTAAGGTAAACTTTAAGAGATTCCATTTTCTGTTGAAAATTTTTCTGTTTTTTACATTGTAATATTCTTGCAGTCTTATATAAGTACATATGTAGTTTATAACAGAAAATTTAAAACTAATTTTATCAACCGTAGGGGCAGTAGGTTTAAGGCAGCCATGTCAAACTCAAAGTCACTGGTGAGCCAAAAGCATTAAGACCGTAGACCAGGTGAGCCACGAAACCTAATTTTTAAAGAAGACAAACTACTGAAAATTTAACAAAAAAAAGGTACTATTATAAGACAAGTATATTTATTAAATTTTCAATAAGAAGGACATTACAAAAAATACAAACATTAATTTTTTTGCCAGATTTTTTGGACATCTTTTGTCTTTAATTAAGTTGTTATTTGTGGTGTGAATTTATTGGGCGGAAATAATTTTTTAAAATTTGGTCCAAGTGTGCGTCCGTCAATCGGATCTTCCATCTGCAAGTGGGGGGGAAATTTTATCAATATCGACAGTGAAAAGACCAGTAAAAAAAAAAAATTGTTTTTTTTGGTACTTAAAAATTTTGGGAAAACGTTTTTCAAATTCTGCCAGAAGGTTTCCCATTTTCTCTGTATACATTTTGTACGATATTGGGACACCGTACTTTCCTGATACGCCCTTTACAAGCGAAAAATGGAAGATTATCCACTGCTAACACTTTTTCCCCACAGATCATCTTACACTTGAAAGTTTTCACTTTCATGCATATCTGTTATAATTTGACTTTCCTTGCAATTTCGTATTTAGGTCCGACAAGTGTTTTGTGAATCTACCATAAATGAAAGATCTTGTAAAAAAAGGTACGTCGGATAATAATAATCTTGTTTTTTCACTTCCATGAAAAAGCGTATTTCTTTTTTAATTTTCCAAAACCGATCGAGAACCATAGAACACGAAAGCCATCGCACCTCTGCATAATAAGGTAAACCATTTACCACTTTCAAATCACGTAAAAAGCAAAAAACTGTCGCTGATTCACGTCCCCTTTTAAATGAAGTTTATTTTTTTTTTTCACTGTTTTTAAAAACGTTTTCCAGCTTATCACTTTTGGAGAAAAACTTTTGGTGGATTATACAATGCACATGATGAAAATCGGTTTGATCTTCGTCTGTAAATTTTTAAAGAAGCCATTATTTACTCCAGTCATGGAAGGAGTTCCCTCTGTTGCAACGGAACACAATTTTGACAAAAACTAAATTGTAGTTATGCAGAAGTCCAAACAGCATTGAAAATTTTCATCTCCAGTTGTTGTATCATCCAATGGTACTAATTCCAGTAATGCTTCAAAAAGTTGATATCTCTATCAACAGCACGAAAAAAAACAGCAAGTTGCGCCACACCACACACATCCGTCCTTCGCCACAGGCAAAAAGAAAAGAAAGAGTCTTTTTTTTTTATCTGATTACTTATATTGGCAGTCAACTCAGTAACCTTTTTCAGCGACAGTATTCCGGGGCAAGGAAAATTTTAAAGGGCCTTTTACGCTCCCGGAACTTACGATTTTTTGGGGGTCCTTTTCAAGGACCTTTATAAATTCATCTTCAATAAATGGTTTTTGTTTTGCGATCAACTCCGACATACGTAACTCGCTTGAACAGCAGATTCATTCTCTTTTCTTTGGACGTGTAAATTTAAGCTGTTGGGTTTTTTTAAACCCTGATTTTAACCATTTAACTTTTTTGTTTCTGATCATGCCTGTATACTGGTCAAACTTTTGGTTTTTTTACAATCAAATGACGTTTTATATTATATAATTTTTTTGGGGCACCCCCCCCGTACTGTTACAAATCAACAAATAATTTTGTCTTTTACCCCACAGCAAAAAAAATCAATTCCCACTTTTCTTTAAAGAGACAATGCTCATCTACGAGTTTCCCCTTTCTTCCACTTGGTTTTGAAAAAGACAAACAAAAATTTTTTTATTTATAACAATTACGTGTTGTAAGAATAAGTACGCAACCGAACTCGCAATTTATAGCAACTGACTGAACTCAACCGAGGGCTTGGGTTATATACGGAAATGTGATTTCTTGACAGTTCTTTTCTAGAATATTCAGATAGCTTCACCTGTGTTTCCATGCGATAGAACTTTCTAGAACAAGCCAGAAGAAAACTTACGTACGTACATAAGGCGCAAGGACAATAAAGCGATTGGGCAGGGGCACAGGGCGCGGCGGGCGTGGGAGACGAGTGCGGGCGATCATGGCCGAGATAGACCGAATCGATCGTTGTGATACGTGTGTGTGCGCGCGACTTGTTGCAGCGCGCGTTTTCAAATACGGTTTTCAACACGCTCGCGGGCCGCATTATCTGGCTGTTTTCAAAATTGATTCGGGCCGCAGGAAAATGCTCAGTGGGCCGCATGTTTGACGTGCTTGGTTTAAGGCTATAGGGTACTTATTTCAGACTTCGTTTATAATTGCCATTTTTTCGTTAATAAGAAAATTTGTGACAAAATCTTGCATAGAAGCATAAAATATTTGAAAATATAAAAATACATTTAAGAAAATTTAATATTATATCTTTAAAAAGGTGTAAAGGTTCAATTTTACTTCAACAATAACTAAACAGCGAATGAATATATGCCGCTGAAATTTTCAATATCATATGTATAGTACAAGGGCTACAGACTGCGATTTGTCAAAAGCCTTTGACTGCATTGATCACAGGCTTTTACTCTACAAATTAGATCGTTATGGTATTCGCGGAACAATAAACGATTGGTTCAAATCTTACCTTCAAGATAGGAAACAAAAAGTTCTTTGTTACAATGTTTATTCAGGCCTTAAAGATGCTAATGTCGGCATTCCACAGGGCTCGGTACTGGGTCCTCCATTATTCTTAATATTTATAAAATCACCTTGATTAGGTTATACGACTCTAGTTTCTACAACCTTATACGCTGATGACATTAATCTTATTATTGATGCTCCTACTCTTCCAGAGTATCAGCAGCTGGAGCTGCTAATAACTTTGGGAGAATATCACGGCGCACATATACGAAATGCTAATCGCTTAATACTTAATTCACAAAAAACAAAATGCATCCTTTTTTGCAATAATTCCAAATTTAAAGCTCCCGGTGTGAATTTAAATAATAACTTAGTAGAATTTTCAACTTCTAATAAAATTTTAGGTATTTTTTTTATATGAAAATGTCATGGTCACCTCATATAGATTTGTTATGTCGGAATTTTTCAAGTCTATGTTTAAAATGTCCTGTAGTTTTGTAGTTCTCCTAACATTTTACCATTTCACTTTTATTTCTAGAATTAGGTACGGACTCATTCACTGGGGTCATTGCAATGATATTGAAAGAGTGTTCGTATTACAAAAAAGAGGTAAGAACCATTCTTAATTTAGGTCGCTATGAATCTGTGCGAAACACGTTTAAATTAATGTTGCTGCATCTGCATACGATTTGTACATTCTTGAGATAGTTTGTTTTGTTTCTATGAGCAATTCGGCGTTGGCAAATACCATGACTACAACACAAGGAGCGCCCAATTATCTCCCTACCTTTGCCATACTACTACCTTTCTCAGAAAACTCATATTCATGGGGTGTAAACTGTCGCAGGAAGTAGAGCAACTGTGCTTATACTACTTTTAGGTTCATGGTAAAAAAATGATTGCTAAGTTATAATTGTTATAACGTGAAAGAATTTATGGATCATTCAGTTTTCGTTTGCTCTTTTTCCTTTCGGTTGACTTGCTTTGTTTCACACTCTGTACTTTTTTCTATATTTTTTTTGTGTTTCAATAAATAAATGTGTATATTAGAGTATGTTAATTTTTCTCATAAACTTATTATTTGTATATTATTAGTAGAGTTTGTTAAAAAGGTGGTATCATAAGACCGCAGAGCGTTAGCATTGCATTGCATACGTACCTACTTTTATGCGGTGCAACATCAGCAACGCTTCCATTGTTGATTCATTCAGCCGTCGACGGTGTTGTGAATACGTTGTCGTATACTTCGAAAATGATCGTTCGACATCTAGTGAAGTAAGATCTGCAAATCTCAGATATTCTTCTCATCTGGGCACTCTTTTTTGATTTTCAGTTATAGACCGAACCTTTTGTAAATCGGGATTTTTCATTAAAATTGCACCAAACTTTTTGAGCAACATCGACTCTATAGTTCTGTCGTTTTAGAGCGGCTTGTAAATTGTTTTTTATGCACTGAATGCGTCTCGTGCAGATAAGGATTGTTTTTTTCAATATTGCTCAATAGCTTGTGCAACTTCAGAATAATTCATGGAAATTTCATCTATTTGCCGTTGAACGTCCAAATTCGAAAAAGTTGTCGGCTATTTGAACTGGCTTAGAATCACTTTGAATTGCTTCATTTACATTTTTCAATTGCGAAAATATTTCTGATAGTAAGATATCAGTTTCGAGCCATGTTCCCCATCGCGTTATTACAGGCTGAGGTAGTGGTGGTAATTTTTGACACAATTGTTTGAATACACGGATATTTGAGAGACTGATGAACAATTTCTTTTGTGTAGATGCCATTAACTATCCACTATCGGATACTCTTCGAATGGTTTCTGCTACGAGGACATGCGTATGAAAGTACGTTATGTAGAAGAGTCGGAAAGCATATTTCAACATCTTACCAACTTTAGTAATGAACATTGTGACTTGGGTTCCTGTGATGCTACAAAATTCTCTCAACGAACCTTTATTATCTTGACAACGGTTTTTGCATTAGTTTTCTTAGAACTCTTTACTGGATAACAATAATGAAGTTGCATCATCACGCTTTAAAGGACGCGCATACCATGAATGACGTTGGTGTTTCGAGCACTGGTTGTTTCGTCCACACATAGGGAGATTTTCTTATTTCTCAACTCGTCTTCTTTATACAGTTCTTTACCAAAATTCCTTCCGCACACGTGGCAAATTAAATGTAATTGCATAGATGTTGGAGAAGCTTCCATGAGGGAACGTACTTTAGCCCAAAAAGACGAAAGTGTTCACAGATACCAGTTGTTGGGACAGACACACTAATAATAAAATAAAATCATATAAAAATTACTGTATGGAATACTGTTTAAATTCAATACATGCATTTTCGTTGCATTTCTTACAATGTTTTCTACATTCAAAACCCATTCCCCGACTTAGCAACCAAGTTATTGCTGGATAAAAATAAAATATTCTAATCCAGGAAATGCCTGAGATATATTATTCATATCTGTATGAACGCGCTACACCTTCATGTCCATCTCCGCGTACTTATTTAGCGTGCGCTGTGCATCGCACTACCGCTTTGAACTCTCTCGCGGTACTGTCGAGATCGACGAGTTGAAAATTACCCCTACCCACGCCGCCGCTACACTACTGCCATCCGGTACCACCTTTTTAACAAACTCTAATTATTAGTCACCGTCATCTTATTTCTATGAACAATAAGTTCGGCTGTATTTACTGTGTTTGTATGTATAGTGCATACATATCCTGTTATGCGAGCTCATGTCTTTATGTCAGTAATCTTTGGAACATAGATTGATTAGTATGCTTTTATATTGGAAAATTTCGTATTTTCTTTTGTTACAAAGTGTAACTTACTGTTGCAATAAACTTATTGCTAACGTAAGAATGGTGTTTTTTCTTCAACCGTTGGCGTATTACAATTTTTTGGAACAATTATCCTAAGAATGTCGACCGTCTTTTTTTTTCCTAACCCCTAACTTTTTCTTATTTATGAAAATAACAAAATAGGTGGAATTATAGCTATAAATTTCTTGATGCGGTATGTTCTGTTAAATAATAAAATTTACAGCTTTTCCTACTTCAATATGATGTGAACTTGCATTGTTTTGTAGGTGACTTCAAAACTGTCGTAAACGCATTGTTAGCGCCTCCCATTTTGCTTTCAGTCCCAGGGAATTTTATGAGCAAACGATGCTGTAAAATGCTCAAGTTCTTGCTGAAGTGGTAATATCTGAACAAGGGCAACATGCAGCAACAGCCAGAGGGCGGCGAGTGCACAAAAGCCATGGCTATTAAAATAGAAGGTAAGAAATAAATTATAGAACGCAAAGCTGAACAATTGCTTAAAGTTCTGTGAATTAAACTTGAAGCTAGATATGTTTCCGCCAGGCTGTTTCAGTCATGAGTACGACGTGAAATAACAGCCAATGCTGAAAACGATCGCCTGATCCATGATGCGCCACTTGCATATTTAAATAATCTTTAAACAACTCTAATGCATCTTATTAATGCACCTTCACAAATTCGTTTTAATATAAGAAAATCGGAGCCTTTCTCTAAAACACTTTCAAATTTTTTGCATAACAATGCGCCAATTTGTTTCGCCTTCTACAGCATAACTGTGCGTGAACATCATTCACAATTTGAGCAGAATCCACTAGCGACATCGAAAAATGATTTTATAATTTTTCATTTCTCCGCTAGTCCGAAGAAGTTGTTGCAATAGCTTGCAAATCTCTTTTTTAACCTGACGATCTGAAATATTTCCGGTTTTCTTGATTACGTAGCTTCTGTCGGATGGAATTTTAAATCCACCTTCTTTACCTCACTTAAAAACATTTCTGCGAAAACGCAGCCTGCAACCATGGTCCCCAACGTAACAATCGGCTGTGGTGGTTCAGGTAAATCAGGACACCGTGAAATAGTCGGTACGTTTCTGGCGACTTTAGAAACACTGCCTTTGTACTACCAATCACTGTAATTACTAGTGAAAACATGAGAGTCGCTTCTGTGCCGCAAGACGAGATGATTTTAACACGTTACATGTAAGAATTTTACCATCAAAGTTCTTGCAGATCGGCCCAAAGTACGCCTGTTTGCGGCACCATCACTCATAAACATTAAAAGTTGCTTAGTTGAAACTTCAAATTTGTTCAATGAGTTCAACACCACCTTTGTACCATCTGCAGGTACGATTTATAACTCTTGAAGCAAGTAAGAAGGAGGATGACGGTCGATGTGGTTCCATTGTACGTACCATTACATTAATCGCTAAGTAAATGTTTGATGTTTCGTCCGCACAACCACAGATTTTCTTTATCTTTCAATTCCGCTTTTCATTTTTTCGAAGTATGTTCACGAGCAAACGGCACTACATTTTGTATCGATGTCCGACTAGGTAATTTACAGTCCGCATATTTATTCCAGAAGGGGACAAATGCTTCTTTGTCTATAAACGAAACGATAGATTACATAAAATAAGAGTAACACATAAATCAAATGTAAATTTTTCTTGGTCTCGTATGACACTTTTTGCAAAAGAATGCTGTTTGCTTTCGATGTGACGTTGACAATGGCTTCTGGACCAACACATTAAAGGGATTTTACAAACTAGACATTGAATTTTAGCACCATCAAAAATTAAGTCCGGCATGCCCATTAAAAGGTTTTTAACTGTGTCTGCCATTGGTCGTTTTCCGGGCGTCCCTAACTGCGACTTTTTTAAAGCAAACATAAGCGTACAAATACGAAATAAGTTACGACAGCCTACATATACACAGAACTACTCGCATACAGCATCGTTTGTCTGACGCTGTGAACGCGTGAAATAAATAATCGCCGACGCCGCACCACATATCTACTACACTGACTGTTACCGCTGTTTGCTCAGACTAGTAATATCTTCGCAAAAATTGAATATTTTGACGTAAATCTTAGGTAAAATCATTTTTAAATAAATAAGATAGAAGATGAAATAAGTATAGAAATTAATTACATTGACTTTTGTAATTTTAAATATAATCCTAACATGTGTCACCCGTGCACTGTTGTGATTTCTAAACCACCTTTTTAGTGGAGGGTTAAACACCTTGCAAGGCTCACGCGGCTGCGTTTAGAAGATTAGTGGTAGTCTTTTTTGTAGAATAAATACTTCCAGTCCTTGGCTCGACCATTATGTTGTAGAACAGGTACGGATAAGCAAGTGCGCGGTTAGGTAAGTCGGCTAGTAGTCGACCTTTTTTGATGAATTTCAACTTTAACATTTAATTTTATTGAACTTTTTCAAGATAGGTTATATCTATCTTCATAAAGTAAGTTATAACTTATAACTTACTTTATGACCATAGAACACATACATTTTATAATTATAAGAAAATGAAAGAAGCTTGAAATTCAACCTAGCGTTTCTGTTTTTGTTTCTTTTAAAAACCTACAGTTTCCTAGTAGTCGGCTACGTATATTTCAGTAGTCGACCATGTCTATACCACTTATCGGCCGTGAAAAATTGATTTAATTTACACCAGTCCCGTACTACACAAATTTGATATTATGTGAAGTATTTCTAAAGAAATGAACAAAGGGAGATACAAATAAAAACAGTATAAAAGAACATATAAATATATATATTTGTTTTTAAACCAACATTTATAAATTCTTATATGTAAAAAAATATATGAACAAATAAAGTTCTAATAAAAATAAAAAAAAAACATAGGTAGCTAATTAATCGTCATAGCAAAAGTCACAGTAGAAATCTTTGTTAGTAACATCGTCATATGCATGTCATGCAATCTAGGTGATACCACCTTGGACACAAGTCAGCCAATTCATTCTCACACAGACTACACTTTTGTTTTTCTCGTAAAGTTTCCAAATTTAATTCTTGTAATATTTCAATCTCATTATTTTTTTTAATTTTTTTGTTTTCTAATTTTTCAATCTTTTTGCTTTCAGCACCCTCCCTTTTTCTTTTCTTTAAAATGTCTTTTTCTTTTTTCTCATTTTCTTTATCAGTGTAAAAATATCTCCATGCTTTGGCGGAGATTGCACTTGCTGAGGGACTAGATTTCGGTTTTTTAGTTTTTTCTATTGGTTTGGGATACTTCGAATGTTTTTCAAAAATATTCCTGGAGTTTTCATTTCTTATTTCCAAATTTGAACGATTTTCTTCATCTACGTTCTTTAAAGTTGGAACGTGAAATGACACATTTTCATGATTAGATTCTATTGCTAATGTTGGCTTCTGCTTCACTGATTTATCATCACCTTTACTTAATGTATCATTAACATTTTGCTGTGTTTCCTCTATTTCAGTAGTTAATTTTGTATCTAAATTATCTTCAGTATTGTATCTATTTCCCGTACGTAAAATATCAACTTGCAAAATGTTGATATTAGGTTTATTTAGTTGCGTCAGTGTATTATTATTCGGCACCAAAGAAAGTGATCCATCATCATTGACTTCATATTCTGCAACATCATTTTCATCCACAGCTATAGTTTCTTGAAATTCATCAGAAACTATAGTATTGTCACCGAGTATTCCTTTCTTATATATTTCCAGCTCCCTCAATAACCAATCTATATCACCAACTATATCAAGAAGATTTAGCTGTAAGACAGTTAAAACTCTGGTGGTGCTCTCAAAATCAACGGAAGACAGTTCTTCCAATTGTGCATCGTTTGTACTGCGGTCGTGAATATTCTCTAGAGTATTTTGGACACATTTTAAGTAATCGACTGCTTTTGGATCATAAGGAAATAATCCACCACGTTTAAATCCTTTTTTAATAAATTCAGGAATACTTGGATTATTTTAAAGCCTGTTTGAAAAGAGGAGCGAAGTAGGCTTTTGTCAATATTTTTTCCATATTATAACTTTGCCATTTTTTCACAGTTTGCCGCCAATATTCTTTCAAGGGCTTAAATACAGCTACGTCTGCATTATATGCGTGGCATTTAGAGGTAATGCATACAAGATGTTATTGTCGCAAAATTTACTTAGTTCTGTAGACAAGTATGAACAGGGGGTGGGTCGTTTTTCTATTTGTTATTTTATAATCGTTATGGATCCAATAACGGTTGCAACTGTTATCTCGCTGGGAAAATAACGGGGATAGCACGGTTGTTTTTGGACTGTTTGAACATATCATCGACCGCGGTTGGGCCTGCTCAACTGCGTGGCGCTACGACTGTCTGATCGAAGCCCGCTGTTTATTACAGATAATAGTTACAACTCCCCTAGAAAATTAACTTATCACATACCTACATAAATATCCTCTCGAACGGTAGTCGGCATCGAGTCGGACGTCGGACGTTTATTATGGACATATTTTCTATATTATATAAAAAATTTACTTATAAAAACTAAAAATAAAACCGTTATATTTATTAAATAGCATTTAAGCACATACACTACCGTCCAAAAGTTTGGAAGCAGCAACAGTTGTTACAAAAAGTCACAGATACGGTAACATTTTATTGTGATTATTAATGAATTTATACAACATAAGTCGCTATCGTCAAATAACAGTAAATTTATTCAAACATAATAATTTTATGCATTATTTGCCTCAAAAATTTTAAATTTTTCGTCTTTGATCTTTTGGTTTGATAGCCGCGGGCAAAAGTTTGGGATTCTGCGAAGAAATTTTTTCCAAGACAGTTGCGTGTATTTTGTTGCCATGCGTTCTGTAAATATTTCCCATAGCTGTTGGGTGTTCTGAGGTTGTCGCTATCTACCCCTTCATCAAGCTCACCCCAAAAAAGTCAATGGGGATAAACCCGGGACTTTGAGGAGGTCAAACCATTAATTTTAGTTCAGTTCTTGCTGTTTTCCCCTTTAAAATTTTTTTACAGATTGGGAGCCGTATTTTGGGGGTCATTGTCTTGCTGGAACCAAACGGCTCACCAACAAAAAGGGCTTCCACAGGGAATAGCATGATTTTGCAAAATATCAAAATACTCTTCTTTCCGCATTGTACCGCTAATTTTCACTGAATCACCCGTAGTTGTTCCGGCAAAACAACCCCAAACCATAACACTACCACCTCCGTGTTTGACGGACGGCACTAAGCAGGCCTCACTAGCTCTTTCCCCTGGTCGTCGACGAAAAAAAACTCTTCGTTTCGTACCAAATAACTAAAATTTTGGGATTCGTCGGTCCATAAGACTGCGTTCCAATCATTCAGTGACCAGTTTGCATGCTCTTTTCCCCGGGTTAATCTTTTTTTGTTTATGCACAAAAAAGGGTTTTTTTGCGGCCGATGCATCCCCTTAAACCTGCTGCCAATAATCGTCTCTTGACGGTGGTGACAGAAACATTTGTTCGTCGTTGTATATTAACACGCGATGAGATATCCGGTGCCGTTAGACGTCGATCTCGTTTCGAAGTCGTTACTATAAATCTATCTTCAGCTCCAGAAGTTACCCGTGGCCGCCCACTTCGTCTTTTGCCCTGTCTCTCTTCTCCGGGCCAATGTGTAATGCACACCTTTCGGTGAAATCCCTAACCGTAGAGAAATCTCTCTCTCGTTCTTCGTTCTGTAGTCAACTGTCTGCGTTTTGGCATTTTTATGCTCAGTACTTTACTAAATTGTTATAATTGCACACTGAGTTCAAAAAACTAATTCCGCACAGGAAAGCGATAAGACCCCTAAGGGTTAATATCTTTACCACATGCACTAAACGATTACCGAAGTAGTAATAAACCCTTTGACCGGAAGTAATTACTAACGCTGGCCACGAGCGGTACCGCGCATCGGCGCATCAGTTCGGACCGAGAGGAACGGTAGTATTACATCGTCTGCGGAGCAATCGGACATTTTCCGCCGGTCATTTGCGCAAATTTTTATAAAAATTATGATTTCGCCCGCAAAAAGACCGCGGTCGGACAAACCGAAAATTTATTGCAGAAATTCCAGATTTTAAAATATGAAGGTGCTAAAATTAAATGTGTAATCTGTAAAATCCGTTAATGTGTTGGTCCCGACAACATTGTCTACGACACGTAAATAGTAAAAACATGTCTCCCAAAAAAAAAGGCACGAGACAATGAAAAATATATATTTAATTTATGCGTTACGTTTATCGCATGTAATATACCGTTTGGTTTTCTGAAAGGGAAACCCTTTATCTGCTTTTGGAATAACTATTCGGAGTGCAAATTACCAAGTCGAACATCGTTACGGGAAAAATTGTGCCATCTGCGCGCGAACATATTGAACAAAAAAAAAAAAATCGGAGTTGAAAGATCAAAAATTGTGGTTATGTGTCGACGAAAAAACAGATCGGAAGAAAAAATTCGTTCTTAATGTAATGGGACCACAAATTGGGGAAACCCCATCAATCGGCACCTTCAATTCTATTAGCCTCCAAACGAAACAACAGTGTACTGCCGAAGTAATTTCAAAGTTAGTGTTAAATACATTGGACAAGTTTGAACTTTCAACAAACCAACTCTTGATGTTAGTGAGTGATGGTGTTTCAAACATGCTTTCTGTAGGCCGGTCTCTTAAAAAACATTCTCTAATTTGTTACACTTTCGTGTAAAATTTTATGCTCTCAATCTTGTGGCGGATAGTATCAGAAAAAGTTATCCTGAGGTAGACGCTTTAATAGCGCATACCAAAAACAGTATTTGTCAAATCACCGAAACGTATTCGCGAATTTTACAACTGTCCCCCCATACCAGAGCCACCAAAAACCTATTCTAACTCGTTGACAATATTAAGAACGTGGTTTTAGAATTCGATACAAAGGAAGCTGTCGCTATCCA
>JAROYC020000014.1:7767438-7789968 GCA_029619255.2 Dynastes hyllus
TGCACTATTTGTAAAGATTCCACTAACGACACCGAAGAATTTTGTTTTTTCATCGCATCCGCTAGCCCCACGTAATTGTTCTGAATAATTTCGAAATCTGTTTTAACTTGACTATCCTGAAATTTCAAGGGCTTACCTTGAACCCGCACCCTTTTGGGTCGAATTCAAAATCACGTTCTTTATATTCTCAAAATATTTAAGATAATAAAATGCAGTTCTAACCATGTTCCCCAACGAGTAAGAATAGGTTGTGGTGGTTCAGGAAACCGGGGCATAGTCATAAATTTCCCTGAATACGTTTTGGGGATTTTACAAACACAGCTTTTTTGTCTTTGAGCGTCTACCTCCGGATAACTTTTTCTGATACTATCTGCTGGACTGGGGTATAAATTTTTACATGAATTGCAACAAGTTACAAATTTTTTTTAAGAATCGACCTACAGCAAGCATGTTTGCGGCACCATCACTCATAAACATCAGCAGTTGATTTGTTGAAAGTTCAAACTTTTTTTAATTATTTAACATCAACATTGAAATTACTTGGCAGTCTTTTGTATTCGTCTGGAAGCTAGTAAAATTGAGGGTGACGGTCGATGTGGTTCCTTTGCGTACCATTACATTAAAAGAATTTTTTTTACGTCTGTTGTTTCGTCCAAAATAACCACAGTTTTTTATCTTGCAACTCCGATTTAATTCTTTTCTCAACATGCTCACGAGCAGAGGCCCTCTCTGTAATGTTCTCTCACTTGGTAACTTAAAGTCCAAATATTCTTTCCCAAAAAGGTATTTTTCTTTTAGTAAATGAAAGGGTAAATTACATAATAAACACATAAATTAAATTTAAATTTGTCATAATCTCGTGGGAATTTTTTTTTTGAAACGCCCTGCATTATTTACGTGCCTGCAATCCTTTTTGACCCACATTAAATCTATTTTAAAATTACACATTGAATTTTAGGCCCTACTTTAAATCAGGGATTTCTGCAATAAATTCTCTTATTGTGTCCAACTTTGGTCGTTTTCACGATGTAGGAAACATTTTCAAAACAAACGTAGAACTACGATATAGTTAGTATACGACAGCGTAGATGCATACACAACAGATCGGCTTTCGAGTCGCAGTTATACTGACGCTTATACCGAATTGTGTTTATTTTGTTTATTTTATGTAAACTTTTATGCGTCAGCCACTGGCTTTCAGCGCAGTTTGCGTTGCTCTAATTATATGTATAGGTAAGTGTGATAAAGAAAAAACAAAATGTAGTTGACAAGCCAGTAGTTGACCGGGGAGGCCGACCACTGGCAACATTACTAAGTTTTTATTCCACTGACCGGCCATCTCATTTTTAACCTAAAAATCAAAATATTACCCTTTTTGAGCCAAATATAAGTTTCTCTAAGGTACATTTTACAATAAAAAAGACATTAAACCGCGGCTAATATTTACAAGAATGATTTGATTTACATTCAAAATTTCAGATACTTATGTTCAACCCTCTTTAAAACATGAAATAGTCGCTCACACAACGAACACGGGGGAAATACTCGACAAAAATTGGGTGCAGAAGAAAATAGAGTTGGCAGTACTGCTTTATATAAATGTCAGATTGCTAATAAAAAACAAAAGCATTGTTTGTCAAATCCCCAAAACGTATTCGCAAATTTCACAGCTTGTCCCCCGTATACCTGAGCCCCCAAAACCTATTTTTAACGAGGGGGAACATGGCGGGCTTTTTATTATCATAAACATTTTGAGAATATTAAGAGCGTGGTTTTACAATTCGATAAAAAGGAAGTGGGCTTTCAAAGAAACCAGTCAAATTTCAAGATACCCAAAAGGGTTTTTAAAAATTATTCGGTTACTTGGGGCTAGTGGAGGCAATAGAAAAATTATAAAACCCTTTGGGGTGTCGTTAGTGGGAAACTTGCAAATAGTGAAAAGTTCAAAGGGATGCACGGTAGAAGACGCAAAAAATGTTTGTGTTCAAGAAAGGGTTTTAAAGTGTTTTAGAGAAAGATTCTGATTTTGGGATATTAAGACAAATTTTGGGTGGGAACAGAACCGTTAAGTTGTTAAAAAGATTATTTTTAAATTTCGCAAATATAACTCACTAGATGTAGAACGTTCGTTTTCTACATATAAACACAGTTTTTTCCCCATCCCTTTTTGAAAAAACTGGGAAACGCATCTAATGTTGCAGATATTTAATTTAAAACATTATTCACTTTGTGATTTCACGAAAGACTCTTTGACGGTAAGTGCTTGGATATTATATTTTATTTCTGACCATTTTTTTTTTTAAATTTTTGGCCCGCCCCTCTTTTGGGGGAAATTGAGCTACCAAATCACATCAAACAATTTTGGGGGGCTTTTGGGGATTTCTCTCCTTCATACACCACTGTAAAAAAGTGGGCAAAATATTTCCGTTTGGGAATTCACCGAATTCTCCATAACCATTTGGGTATGAATAAGATTAGTGCAAGACGGATACCGCATCTTCTTTCTCTCTCCCAAAGGAACGTCGGGTGAATTTCGCGCTCGTTTTTAAACATGTGTGGAGTCGACCCGAAATCGATTTTGAAGTCCATTGTCACAAGAGATGGAACAATAGTTCTGTATTATGATGATATTTGCGGGATTAGACCAATAATAACTAAGTCACTAAGCCTAATTCAAGGCGCCACAAGTATCTGAAGCCGAAATAACAGCAGTGCTGGGGTGTATTGTTAGATAAGCAAGAAATCAAGTATCGATTTATTATCTATTCAGACAGTCAAGCAGTGATAAAAGCATTGGACTTCAGGCAGGCGAATTCGAAACTGATGTGGGACTGCATGAATGCGCTCAACGGGCAGCGTAGCCGAACTAAGGTGACCCTGGCCTGGGTACCAGGACACGAAGACCATCGAGGAAACGCAAACGAATTAACCCGAGTAAGCTCGTCAACTGTTGACAAAAACCCTAAGTACTCTGTAGGCATAGCTTATACGGTAGTTCAAGCAACTACTAAACAATGGAAAGATAAGAAATCTCAAGAATGGTGGAAGAGTATTCCAGGCCAAGCAATTTCTAATTGGACGAGGCCTAAATCTACAGCAGATCGACTAAGCAGGGACAGAAAGTCCGATAGAACAATAGTAAGCCTGCTAACAGGGCATTGCATGGTCAAGAAACACATGAGCAGCCTAAGCCCGACAGAGGAAACAGCATGTAGATTCTACTAGGCGGAAGAAGAGACTGTCGTCTGTGTGCAGTACTGACAGGGATACGGCTAATTAATTGATCGTTGTAATAAATGTATTGAAGTTAGAGGAGATTATATTCAAAAGCAAAAATTGTTATATTTTACCAAGTTTATGCTTTCTATATCAGTCCGAGAATTTGTGGCATCTACCTCGTAATATACTTTAGTGCTAATGTTGCAAATGGACCAATGAATAAATCATCTAACAAGTGGTCCTATATTATGAGTACTACAGCTATACAATATAGCTTATGATCAACACTAACAACATTCTAAATTGAAACACTAAATTAAGTATTCGAACTAGTAATTTTAGATTTATTATTTATAGTTCATTCAAAGAAGTTGGAGGAAAAGAAGCAGTTGTTTACATTTATGAGTAGAATTGGCACTCTGCGCGGCACGACAGGATTGGATCTGCCATTGTGTGTAGGTATATGTATCTACATATGCATCTCTGATCGGCGGTCGATGTTAATATTCACTTCGCACAGTCGGCTCGCTGTTTTTGGGCGGCGCACAGTGGTCAATCGGCGGAAAAAGTCCAGTAAATGAAAGTTCAAATTTACGATTGATTTTCATTGCATTCGGTTCTAAATACTCCAGATAACTAAACTTGTAAAAATTAGCAATATGGGATGAGTTATAATGGGTTATTTCTAATGCCAAACATAGGGGAATTGTACGTTGACAAAAACAGGGTTATTGTTGCTGTCATAAAATAGAAGAATAAAATAGAAATGGGTAAATTAAGTTCGGGAAGCTATTATTGGGTTAGTAAAATTGTTTTTCTGAAAATTTGTTATAATGTTTTTTTAAAAATGCTATAAAACTGTAATTATGAGTTCATCTTTAATGCGTTAAATCATTAAGGTATTGTTAAGGTAATCACATAGGTTTTAGCTGCCGAAAAGTGCGGCTTTTGGGATTAACCCCAAAAATAGATGCGAACTATTTAATTAGTCACATAATGCAACTATGTGTAATTAGTGTAATTATAGTAAGTAATCATACTTAAATATTATAAGCAAATAATGCAAAAAGTATTTAAAGCCATAATCTTTAGATTTTAGTTTAGTTTCAATCGAAACTTTCTAGTAATACAGTCAAAATGAGCAAGTTTAGTGTTTTGCATAGAGTATTAGTTGACATGGTGCTATTGTGTAAGCGTGATGTTGGTTATTAGAAGAATATAAATCTACATATTCACATCTAACGGAGGAACAACGAGAAATGGTATGTAGTTGAACAGAAAACATTTTTATATAAAATGGTAGAGTGCAAATCGATGCCGTAAAACATTTGAGTTAAAATATGGTGATTGGCTTGAAAATGTAGTTCACATTCAATTTGAGGACGAACAGGAAAACTGCTCTGGGTCATCCACAAGTGTGCTTGACGACCAACGAAGGATTTAGATGATTGCTTTACAGATCCAAGCGATAAAAAGTTGAGGTTTTCGAGGAGACATCTCATGAGCTGCTTGAACCACAGCGAAAAGAGTAAAAAAGATGATACCATAAAATAACTGGCTTTAGCGATGATAAGGCGCTTTACTTATGGATGCAAACCGTTCGAAATACCAGTACGAACTTTTACGACATTCATGTAAAGAAATTGGTTACGATATCTTCCCTCCTTATTATAGAATAATTAATATTAAAAATGATTGTTATCCCGAAAATATAATTATAATAGAAGATTACGCAAGTCAAAAGACTGTTACAATCCAAAAACCAAGAAGAATTAGCGGCTATTGAAAATACCGAATTAAAATTGAGAAAAAGGGGGTTGTGTTGGTTCCTCTGGTCACAGTGAATATCAGCAACTTTTCGTAGATGATGGTGTATCAGATGGGTCCTTTTTTATCGTCTGTGGTGCCACTATTTTTAAGTGCAAAGAAGGATGCATCATCTATATTGGAGTAATCCACGCCCTTTTATCCACTCGGTTTTGTCGACCGATCAAGTTTCAGCACCCAAAGGAGACACAACAAAAAAACAAGAGAAGAAATTCAAGAAATACAAAACGCATTACAAAATTAAAAACACAAGTGTTTGTATTAACAATAAAATTTAAGAATAACTCGAAACGGTGTTTACTATGATTGATGGAAAAGTAGCACAAGCGGTTACTCAGACTCAGTGATAATTTTTCCCATTTTGGGGGGAAAATCACGAAAATTTGATGCCATGGGGAAAAGGGGAAGAACTTTTAAAAAAATCTGACCAAATTGGGGGGAAATTTTGGTCAAAAAGGCTCTTCTTAAATTTCGGTTTTTTTTCTTCTCGTCATTGGGATTACGTCACTTATGTCAATTCGGTCGATGTAATTCTTCGATTGAAGATTCAATCACAACAAATAGCTCATTTTTTTGTGATTTAAAAAGTGTTATTAGAAAATTGAAAATCTGGACAATAACTATAAATAATGTTTAGTAACGATGATGCGGGATACAATAATAGATAGCAAAAAAAGAAAAGGCCAAAACAGTTCCAAAATATTTCCAAGAAAGCTGGTTAAACCCCAAATTTAAAAATTTATTGAAAAATGAAAGACCCTCTAAAAAAAGGGAAATAAACCATAATAAATTATATGATTAAGTTATTTTTAAAAGGTTTTTAAAAGATTTAAAATTTGTGACAAAGAAATGGCATCAGGTAAGGTGAATTAGAAAACACGCCGAAGGAAAGAAACAAAAAAGAGAAAATGAAAATGTATTAAAATACAGAAACCAATTACTAGTTACACTTCAGGCTTTAATGTTTCACATGAAATGAATTTAAAACTGCAGAAATCAAACTAGCGGCTTTTTTTTGCTGAGCAAAACCCTAGCAATACAGGGATTGAACATTTAATGCCACTTTTTTAAAAAAAAGTTGCCCAAGATATAAAAAATAAAAAAAGAACTAAATGTCCCAAAAATTAAAAAAATGTTAAAAGAAAAAACAGAAGTTGATAACATAGTCAAAGAATTAAAGTGTAATAAGTTTTGGGTTTTTTGATAGATGAGAGTACAGATTTTTTCAAATGAAAAGCACTTATGTATATTGGTTAAATATTGTGAAACAGAATAAAAAAAAAAGTGGTAACAATTTTTTAAATTAGTTAAATTAAATGCGACAGATTGCAGTGCGGGAAAATGTATTCAAAATTTTAAAAAGTACATTAAATAAATATAAAGTTCCATTAGCTGATATTATCGGGTTAGCAAGTGATAACTCAATAGATGACAGGTATACACAACTTTTTTTCACATTTTGAAAAAAATATCCAAACGCAATATTGGTACCTTGTATTTTTTCATTCTGCAGCAATTTTGCTAGTAAAAAACATGTGAAGATTTGCCAAGATCCCCCGAAGAACTTCTGAGGTAAGATTTAGAAAAGACCTATTATTAAAAAAAATATTTTGCAAAATACATACTCATATATTTTTCCCGTAGTTCAAAGCGATGCTCAGTGTTTAAATACAAAAAATTTTTTTTTTTAGAAAAGAAGAAAATTTGAAGTTTTCCCCAAAATGGTTGTCCCGGCACCAGTGTGTTGTGAGGATTTTACACAATTATGAAGCATTAGCACATTATTTTCAATTAGCTGTTTATGAAGACAAATTATAAAGTGCAGAACAAATATTACCTCTGTACAATAATGTATGTAATAAGATATATTTGTTATTTTTAAAGTATGTACTTAATATATTTAATTCATTTAATGCTCTTTTTCAACCAAGAGAGCCTCAAATTCAAAATTTTTATATACGGGAAACAAATTTTATATTAAAACAAAATTTTTCAAAATTTCATTCAAATGAAATATATTATGAATCAAAGTTTGGGGAAAAATTTAAAAGTGGATGGTCAATTTATCTTCCTTTGGAAGAAATTTATCTTGGGAAAAGAATGCAATTTACCCAAGAACAATTCCTCATGAGACATCACGTGATATTTATATTAATTGCTTGAATTTATATATAAGATCTGCTGAAGAAATACAAAAGGGACTTCCGATAAACCAAGATATGTTTTCTGAATTATCAATAATTTCACCGGACGCAGCATTAACAGAACGTAATTTGAAAACTAGTTTTCCTCTGTTAATAAAACATGTGTCTGTACACGCATATTGATGTCGATAATATGGAGCAAGAATGGAGAGATATAAATTTATTAGATGGCGCTAAAAAGGAAGAATTGAAAGTATTACCAGTGGATGAATTGTGGCACTGTATATATAATATAAAGCGTTGCAATAATGAAAGGCCTTTCATCAACATAGCTTTGTTAGCACAATTTATATTAAGTTTGCCGCATTCCAACGCTGATGCAGAAAGGAAGTGTTTTCGATAGTGTCTGATTTAGAAACAAAGAAAAGAAATAAGATAGGAAATGAGTCCCTGAGTGCTATGTGTATTATCAGAACAGCATTTCAAAATAAAAATATAAATTGTTATAATTATTTTGTTAGTAATCACGTAATTAAAATTAAAAACTAATTTAAATTATACAGCTTTTAAAAAAACTGATTAAGTTTATTGTTACAAATAGAAACCATTAAAAAAAAAGTTTTATTTTGGGTATTCATCTTATATTTTGTTGTAAGAAGTTTTTTTTAAAAAAAATTATTTTAACCGTCTTTTGTATTGTTTTTGTATTAAGTAAGTTTAAAAAGGGAAAAAGAAGACAAAAAAATATTTGGGGTAAACACACAACTTATGGGGAAATTCACCAAGACGTGTGGGGAAAAAGGGGAAAATTTATAAATTTTATGGGAAAAAGTTCTTAGTCGAGTTGGCATCACTGCTCAGACTTCTTCATCGGCTACATGTTTCATTTGTCACGCAAAGCCCTCTGAAATGAATAATCTAGATAAAATTAAATGTAAGGGAATAGACGACAACGCTTATCGGGTTTGGGGATGTCCCCCTTTACGCTCGAATAAAATTTATGGGAAAGCATCTTACAATTTCATATAATATGGAGTTTAAATCGTGGAAAACAAATGAAGTCACCCGTCATTTAAAGGAAACTCCAAAGGGAAAAGGGTTCAGAAAAAAATTTCACAAACGTATAGGATTGAAGATCGATGTTGTAAAACAGGGAGTGGGGACAACAAATGATGGTAATTGTGCTAGGCGATTTTAACTGCCGAAATAGCTGGTGTTAGTGAAGCACTGATACAAAGATTCTCCACGATTTTGGAAGCAATAAATTGTGGCGCATATATTGATACATATAAATTCGGAAACTACGCCAATGCCAGTCACAGTACATAAGATACTTACACATGGAAGTGATATTATCAAAGCTTCAGTACTGCCCATTGGCTTATTGTCAGAAAAAAAGAACCGGAAACCCGTAACAAAGATTATAAGCGATATCGTTTAAGCCATTCGGGAAAAGTAGCAGGATTGCAACAAATGAAGATGTTTTTCATATGTTGTTGGGGGTCTTCAGACCCGTATATATCTCATTTGAAAAGAGAAAGAAAATCATATTTAGAGTTAAGTAATGCGGTAAAAACGTTATTAGTCGATGGTAATTAATTTATTTGAGGTAATTTTTATAAATTTTCAAGCCAAAAACTTATCGAGTGAATATTCAATTTTTTTCTCGCGTATTTTAGTTTATATCACATGTGCTGTATGTTCTATATATGTATACATATATATACATGCATACATATACATACACTTATATAATATAACCGCATGCACTCGTTTTTAAAGTAAAACTATCGTTTATTTGACTTTTTTCCGCTGCGTAATGTAAAATTGACCACTGTGCGCCGCCCGAAAGTGCTAACTCTATTTATGAGTGAAACCCGCATAAAACCAAAATATTTACATCAAACTCCCCCAGAATGGGGGTAAAACAGGATAGAACTTTGTCGTTTTTAATCGTAATTCGTCGTAATCTTAGGTTGGTGATTACAGGTCCGGTGTTGCTAACCTGGATATCGCATCCTATCGATTTGAACGTATTAAGATGACGAAAACATGTAATATGTGTAAAGTGTTACAGCATAAAAGAGCGGCGTAGATTTCATTTGCTTGTGCTTATTTTCAATAAATTATTCTATTGTGTATGTTTTTTCTAATGCCATTAAGCTATATTACACCACTGACGTAATTTTATAACAAAAATCATACGCTGCTGAGTGGGGGGAAACACTATATTTGTGTACAAAATCGACCTTATGGTTGGCCTTAAGTCAGCATATAACGAGTAGTGTGCGATGCTGTTTCTATTAGTAACGCTGGCCACGAGCGGTACCGCGCATCGGCGTAGAATCAGTTCGGACCGAGAGGAACGGCAGTATTACTTCGTCTGCGGAGCAGTACGGACATTTTCGCTGCCGGTCATTTGCGCAATTGTTTATCTGTCCTAGAAAAATTATGATTTCGTCAGCAAAACGACCGCGGTCGGACAAACTTCGAAAATTTATTGCAGAAATTCCAGACTTAATATATGAAGGTGCTAAAATTAAATGTGTAATCTGTAAAATCCCGTTAATGTGTTGGTCCAGACAACATTGTCTACGACACGTAAATAGTGAAAAGCATGTCTCAAAAAGAAATTGCGCACGAGACAATGAAAAATTTATATTTAATTTACGCGCTACGTTTTTGGCATGTAATATACCGTTTAATTTACTAGACAAGGAACCATTTATCTGCTTTTGGAATAACTATTCGGAGTGCAATTTACCAAGTCGAACATCGTTACGAAGAATTGTGCCATCTGCGCGCGAACATATTGAACAAAAGATAAAATCGGAGTTGAAAGATCAAAAATTGTGGTTATGTGTCGACGAAACAACAGATAGGAAGAAACATTCTGTTCTTAATGTAATGGCACGCAAATTGGAGCCTCATCAATCGGCACCTTCAATTCTATTAGTCTCCAAACGAATACAACAGTGTACTGCCGAAGTAATTTCAAAGTTAGTGTTAAATACATTGGACAAGTTTGAACTTTCAACAAACCAACTCTTTGATGTTAGTGAGTGACGGTGCTGCAAACATGCTTTCTGTAGGCCGGTCTCTTAAAAAGCATTCTGCTAATTTGTTACACATTACGTGTAAAATTCATGCTCTCAATCTTGTGGCGGATAGTATCAGAAATGTTATCCTGAGGTAGACGCTTTAATAGCGCATACCAAAGCAGTATTTGTCAAATCACCGAAACGTTTTACAATTCGATACAAAGGAAGCTGCCGCTATCCAGAAAAGCCAGTCGAAATTTCAAGATAGTCAGGTTAAAATGGATTTAAAAATCATTCACGACAATTACTTCGGGCTAGCAGATGCAATAGAAAAATTACAAAATCCTGCGGTGCCGTTAGAAGAATCTCTATAAATAGTGCAACATGTTCACGCTCAGCTATGCGCGATTGAAGACGCAAAAAATGTTTCTGTTCTAGAAAAATTTGAAAGTGTTTTTGAGAAAAATTCTGATTTTGGAACATTAAGACACATTTGTGAAGGTGCGTCAACAGAACCGTTAAGTTATTTGAAAGATTATTTTACTTACGCAAATATTACGTCACTAGATGTAGAACGTTCGTTCTCTGCATATAAACGCATTTTTCCTCATGCCGTACTAGTTTTGCCGAAACAACAGTTGAAACATATCTAATGTTGCAGATATTTAACAGACATTCACTTTGTGATTTCACGAAGGACTCTTAAAATGGTAAGTGTTTGAGCACGTGTTATTTAATTTTTATTTAAAAGATGAGCGAATTTATTTGCGGCAGCAAACATCTCTATTAGCAGAATAACTCTAGTGGAACGCGAGGCCTGGTCGACTCTACGCTACTGCGCGGTACCGCTCGTGGCCAGCTTTATCTATTAGTCCTAAAACATACGGGCCACCGTGGGTCGACACTGAATGTCCCATATGTTTTCAAGCGTCACGCTCATATAATTTAATTCGGGGCAAGCACACTGAAAATGAATTAGTTGGATGTTGTTCATATAATGGAACGCAAACGTATTATTGCACTTTGATTATTGTATCGACGACGTCTTCGGCAAAATAGAAAAAGAAGGCTTTATTAGGTACATCCAATAAATATAAGAAAAGATCCGTTTTGAGCATTTTATACTTTGCGAGCACACGAAGATAATTTTTTTAAATTATTTAAGGATATCATTTTATTTCCGATTTCGAATATTTTGTCGTTATATTTTAGAAGTTTGGCATTTCATTTTTCTCTTAACCTACGTGACAAAATAGTTTTTAAGTCACATAGTATAGTTTCACTTACCTTAATTTGTTAAAATCTTTTTTTTTTTCTGTATTTTCGATTAAGTTAATTCATTTTAGTTTATTGCGATATTGATTTTTGCTCCTGTTGTTGGAGATTTGTTATTTATGGCATTTCCTTTTAGTTATTTATCCTAGTGTTAATTTTTTTGCTACTTTGGTTACCGCACATTTCATCGGATTTGCTTTTGGCCCTGCTGTTAGTTTTTCGATAGCTAGAATAGGGTTAAAGTTAACCTTTTATTTTTCTTGAGAGTCTATGCGAGGGTAGTTTGACGTTAATCTAGCCTTTGATAGATAGCGTTACGTGAGAACGAATTGCTCTCGGTTTTGACATCTGCCATCCATCACATGACGTCTGTCAATATTTCAAGCAAAAAACACAATTAGTTTCGTTTTAATAGTCGTCGAAAGCAAGCAACTTTTGTGTTTTTTAAAAATGGAAAAAGTCGAATATCGTTCAGTGATTAAGTGCCTTCATTTGAAAGGGAAAAACAATGCAGAAATCGTCGTTGGCAACAGTGAAATTTTGGAAAGCTGAATTTGTTCGTGGTCGTAAGAGTGTGTTTGAAGATGAACGTCCAGGTGCCCCAAAAACCGTCAATACACCAGAAACCATCAACAAAGACCGTCGAACCAAAGTGCGTGAGATAGTAGAGGCTCTAACATGCCAACTGAGCGTGTACATAATATCATACACGAACATTTGCCGCGTTTGCTCGCTGTCGACCAAAAACGGACATGTGTGACGGATTAGAATAAGCTTTTGGCAATGATAAAACGCCATCCCAAGGATTTTTTTCGCCGATACGCGATACACGATGAAACGTGGGTCCATTACTACACGCCGGAGACAAAGTAACACTCAAAGCAGTGGAGAAAAAGCAGCGAAGGCCCACCGAAGAAGGCCAAGACCACCCGATCGGCCGGAAAGGTGATGGCGACTGTTTTTTGGGATGCGAAAGGCATTATTCACATTGATTACTTGGAAAAGGGTAAAACAATAACTGGCGTGTACTACGCAGATTTATTGAGACAGTTTTGACCCGATTTGACGAAAAAACGCCCGGGTTTTGGGCCCCAAAAAGTTCTTTTCCATCAGGACAACGCACCCGCTCCAGGGCGACCGTTGCACAGGCAAAATTGCACCAATCGGGCTACGAATTGATCGACCACCCACCGTATTCGCTAGACCTAGACACCTGCGACTTTTTCCTGTTCCCAAACCTAAAAAAATAGCTCGGAGGGCGCTGTTTTGCAACGAACGATGAGGTCATGACCGAAACTTGACACTATTTTGAGGAGCTCGAGCAAAATTATTTTTCGGAAAGGATAAAAAAATTTGAAAACCGTTTTATCAAGTATATTGAGGTAAAAGGAGACGATGTTGAAAAATAAATGAGAAAAAGAACAAAAATCGTGGGTTTTCTTACTTAGGCTAGATTAATGTCAAACTACCCTCGTACTTCCCTTTTTCTGTGTGTAAGTATATTTTCCACTTAAATTGGAAGCGTTAGTTGTGTTTATATCTAGTAGGGTTATTTGGTCATTCAGCTGTTTGCGAAGATTATACGAGTTGACAAGTCTTAGGTACGTTTAGCAAGTTTTTTGGGATGCGCGTTGTTCAGCGACGCGTGCCCGCAGCCTCTTTGTTGTTTTCTGTAATTTTATTGCTCCCAGCTTTTTTGTAAAGTTTATTTCTTCTTTATTTGATCATTTCTATTCATTAAACTTGAACTACGTATTACTCCATTTTAATTACTCAATTTAGCATCTTCCTTTTTCATATCTTAAGTGGCTGAGCTATGCAGCTCTGTGATCTGTTTCCGCGTGGGGACAATTACATTTTCGCTGCGACTCTCAATCATTTTGATTTAGCACTTGGGGCCAAATTTTATATTCATCCCTATCTTGTATATCGTTTTCCTCGTTATAACGGCAAGCTTTTAATTTGGTTATATTTCACATTCGAATGTTGAGGTTTCGTTTATTTTTTAAGGGGTTTTACCTTGGATTTACTGGAACTTGGTTAAATTCTGGGGACTGAAATCGATAATTCCTGGAAGCTGTGTTTAATTTATTTCCTGAAGCTGTAACAAACCAGCTGGAGCTGTAGAGAATCTTGGAGTGGGATGTATTGTTTCTTTCCTGGAGCCTTGATAAACACTCTGGAGCAGGCACCGCTACCCTGATCAGTTAAACACCTTTCCAGCTAAGTGTCCAGCTACTTTTGCGCGATACGTCTCTGACGTTGCACTCGTTTGTCGAACCTTCATGATCACTTACAGAATGAATTTTAAACAGATCCGCGTATAACGTCACAGTGTGACAACAATAATGTTTAAATGTTCTTACGTTTTCCATTGGATCACTATTCCGTTTTTATTAGTGTTTTGGGTAGTAATAAAATATATAGAATTTAAAAAAAAACTTAACAAAAATAATAATATTAATTTTATATTATGGGATGCATCCTACACAAACCTGGAGCGAATTTTACTATACGTCCTTTATTGTTAAGATGTCCTGTATTTAGAAACACTGTCCTCTGGATTTATTTAGTCTGTAACAATTCAATTTTGTCCTTTATTTATATAAATCGTCCTGTACATAATCGATTTATAATTTCCAGGCTTTTATTTTATTTGAATACACCAACATAAAATTATAAAATAAAATTTAAATAGATGGGTGTCTTTTTTTTCTTAATAAAAAGTATGGTCCGTATCTGTAATCCATCATGGTTACCAGATATTATAAAAATTGAAAATTTATTAAGAGAGGAAATACTAGCCTGAAGACAAGGTTGGGGAAACAGAAATATATTGCGAATACTGTGAAAGAATTTAATATATTTCAAATTTTACAATTATTAAAAACAAGTGTAAAAATGAAATGTTATTTGACTATTTTTAACATTTTCGGCTTTCTCACTATAGAATTTTCTTTTTATAGAAATATTAAGAGTTCCTATTTTAAGAAACAGTTTACACCTAAAAAAGAGGTTTTTTACTTCATCACTCGTATCAATTCCATCTGCTAATTTGTTTACATTCTGAAGGTATTTTTTTTTCAATTTTTGGTGAATCTCCATTGTACTTGTTTTTTTGTCATTTAAGTGTTACTTAGGTAAGTTAAAAATTAAGTTATCTCGATGTGACTTGCCATGAGACAACCTAAAAACGTAAGCTGCCACTCAAAAAGTTGTCACCGACTGACGTAGCCAGAGGAAGGAGGACAGAAGATAACGTGCGCGTGATTATACCATGTCAGAGTTTTAGTACCATGACCCACCCCCTCGCCGACGAGCAGGCTGGCATCCTGAATGAAGATGCCGCTAACTGTAATATACCGGGGGTGCATGCACGGATCTTGGTTATTTGTACACCGTTACCTTGGGGTTTTGGCCGGGTTTTTTTCCATTTGAAGGCACTAAGACGTAGCAACTCTAAACTTTCAATATAAACCACCAAAGACATACTAAAGCAAATTTACTCATAAAAATACGGAGCTACAGTCCCTGGCCATCGAATTAGGACCACTTAAAAATATTATGATTTTGGAGTAAAATTTAAAAAAACAGTTGATAATGCTGGCAAAATTATTACTTAATTACATGTGACCTGCAAGTAAGTATAATTTGAACATATATTTACTAATATTTGCTTGTTTCTTTGTGTTTTTTGGCGTACTGCCAATGCAGCTTTTTATTTTTTTTTTAAATTCCGTCGCTATTATGTCATACATCTTTAATATGTTGTTGTAATTCTTTCTTTGTAGTTATGTTTCGTGTACTTACGATATTTTTCAAGATATTTCACACATTTTCAATTGGGTTTATGTCTGGTGAATTGCCAGACCAAGGTCGTATACACAGATTGTTAGATTCAAGGTATCGCATTACACTTTTTGCCTTATGACACGGTGCATTGTCTTGCATGAAAGTATATGGTCCTCGAGTCGGATTCAGTGAACCAATATATAAGGCATTAAATAGTTTTGTAAAACTTTTTTATATTGTTTTTGTTTCGTTAACGAAATATAGTGGTCCTGGTCCTTCTGTCGTAATACACGACCAAACCATTAGAGATGGGGTGTGTTTAATAGATTTGATCGTACTTCTTTATAACGCTCTGAAGGACGTCGATGAACAAATTGGCTTCTCTCCGTTAGCGCTTCTAGCTGTAATTTGTCGCTATAAATAATCTAGGAAAAAGTAAAAAATGTAGAGAACCATTAAGCGAACTATGAGGATGAATTTGATCAAAAATACAGATAATAAATGAAACTTACCTTTCCCCAATCTTCAACTGTATATTTTTTATATTGTTTAGCCCATTGAAATCGTGTCACTTTCATTTTAGATGTTAGTCTTGGCTTCTTTGCCGGACATCTGCATTTCAAGCCTGCTTCATGAAGGAGTCTACGGACTGTTCGGGTTGATATTTGTATACCTTCTCCACTAAGAATTTTCTGAACACCTTTAATGGATAAAAAATGTTCTGTAGCCACTTTTACTATACAACGATCATCTCTTACAGTTGTTTTCCGTTTGCCGGCACAGTATGTTCTGACACTGCTTCTACTAGGAATATTCTCCTGAATTAATTTCGCGATTCTCAGAACAGTTTGGTGTGATACACCCTCTTTTTGTGCAACTTCCCGTCGAGAGAACTCTCCCGTCTCTATAAGAGCAGAAATTCGTGCTTTTTTCTCTGTGGTTATATCCTTCTTTTCCATTATGATAATAATTGACCGCGAAAATAGACCCGCAGAAATAAAATTAAAACTCTTTGAAATATGAGTTCTTTGAAAAATTGAAAAATTGTTGTACGTATGTACGAATGGCAAGAGGCGTGATTCATAGCAGGTGGATAATCGGTTCTAAGCATTATTTTTATAACCTGTAATTATCTGTGGCCATAATGTATTAGTATATTACTCAAATAATGTTTTTATGGATTTTCGAAATTAAAATTATATCTAATATTCTTATAAATTTAATATTTCTCCCGTGGTCCTACTTCCATGGCCAAGGACAGTATGTCTGTGAACTCAACCGGGTGAGTGCCCGGCTAGTGTGAATGCGTGTATTTTTATCAATGAATCATTACTAGAGCAACGCAAACTGCGCTGAAAGCCAGTGGCTGACGCATAAAAGTTTACACAAAATAAACACGGCCCGGAACAATTCGGTATAAGCGTCAGTATAACTGCGACTGAAAGCCGATCTGTTGTGTATGCATCTGCTGTCGTATACTATATCGTAGTTCACGTTTGTTTTGAAGATGTTTCCCGCCCAAAAGAAAAGTTGGACACAATAAGAGAATTTATTGCGAAATGCCTGATTTAAAGGGGATGGCGCAAAAATTCAATTTTAGTGTGTAAAATAATTTAATGTGTTGGTCGAAAAGTGATTGTCACGGACGAAAATATGCGGGGAGTTTAAAAAAAAATTCCCCCGAGATTATGACAAATTTAAATCTAATTTATGTGTTTATTGCATGTAATTTACCATTTACATATACATACCATACATTGGAAAAGTTTGAACTTTCAACAAATCAACTGTTGATGTTTATGAGTGATGGTGCCGCAAACATGCTTGCTGTAGGTCGATCTTTTAAAAAAACATTGTGCTAACTTGTTGCATATTACATGTAAAATTCATACCCAGTCTCGTAGCAGATAGTACCCAGAAAATGTTATCCGGGGTAGACGCTCTAATAGCACATAAAAAAGTGTTTTTGAAAAATCCCCAAAACGTTTTGGGGGAATTTCATAGACTATGCCCCGGTATTTCTGAACCCCCCAAAACCTATTCTTACTCGTTGGGGAACAGGGTTTGGGGCTGCATTTTATTATCTTAAATTTTTTGAAAATAAAAAGCGTGATTTTAAATTCGACCCAAAGGAAGCTGCGGCTGTCAAGGTAAGCCGCTTGAAATTTCAGGATAGTCAATTTAAAAACAGTTTTGGAAAATTAGAATAATTACGGGGGACTAGCGGATGCGATGAAAAACTAAAAAATTCTTCGGTGTCGTTAGTGGAATCTTTGAAATAGTGCAACATGTTCACGCACAGCTATGCGCGATAGAAGACGCAAGAAATGTTTGTTTTTTAAAAAGGTTTGAAAGTGTTTTAGATAAAGACTCTGATTTTGGCACATTAAGACAAATTTGTGAAGGTGCGTCAACAGAACCGTTAAGTTATTTGAAAGATTATTTTACTTACGCAAATATAACGTCACTAGATGTAAAAAGTTCGTTTTCGGCATACAAAACACTTTTTCTTCACCCCACTCCCTTTTCCAAACAAAGGAAACATATCTAATTTACAAATATTAAAAAGACATTATCCACTTTGTGATTTCATGGAGGACTCTTAAAACGGTAAGTGTTTGAGCACATTTAATTTATTTTGTGTAAACTTTTACGCGTCCGCCACCGGCTTTCAGCGCAGTTGCGTTGCTCTAATCATTACACTCTCGTTCGTCAACTATTCGGGATCCGGCATATGTGCCCAGTAGCCGGAGAGTTGCGGATCGATGTAGGAACGTGTGAACGCTCTGGTGCGATTAAATACATCTCGCGACCGAGTATCCGGTACGTGTGAAACGGCGCTTACAATGCAGTAATAAAACTATCAGTCATTGTCCGGCCGCAGGTAGCCACCCAAACGGAAATCGCTATACATTTCTAGATTCAAGTTTGAGGTATTAGAAGTTTGGATTTTTTAGATTTTTATGGAAACCATGGATTTATCTTAAAAAACTCCATAACGATATGTATAGTTTAAATACACCCCTTAAACTCGGTTTTTTTGGCAAAATGAGTGGAATACTGGGCCCTGCTATTATAGAACATATACCAAAGGACAAACTATCTTCACAGAAATTCCGCATTTACACTTACATTCCTGAATGTTTGTCTCTCCTTGTAAAGCATATTACTACTCAACCCAACGAAGTTATCGCATTAGGACAACGCCTGGAAGTGGTTGGTTCCTTCCATTATTAGAGTGATAGGGATAAAAGAACGTGGTTGTGAATGAAGACGCAACATAACACGTTTATTGGATTACGCGTCAACTCGTGTTTTGAACGTTGAATTTTAACAGACAATTTGCATTTACAATGGATCCATATTGAACCGATTGCCCTGTGACCCACTGTGTAAAGATTGAATCAATTAAATCGATTTCATTAAATGTAATGTTTATTAAGGACGTAGAATCATACGGTCGACTTCGCAGTTACAAGTAGTTTATTAGAAATATTCTATACGAAAGGAACGTTATTTTCAGCAGTGTCTAGTGTACATAAACTGTTCTAATTGCGTTTACTGGCTGTCCTGTTTTATTAACGAGTATGACTAACGTATGTAAGATATAGATTTATGTAATTTGACTTAAAATTTTGTTGTTTTGTTTGGGCCAGATAACATTTACGTATTTATTTCCGAACAAAATATATTTTACCTATATACGCACTGACGAAATTGAACTTATTCATTATATTTACTTTTCTATCAAAGAATCTATTATAAAAAGACCTTAAACTAGAAACATTTTTATTGTAGAAGGTTTATTCCCGATTCACCAATTCCCGTTGTGTGAACATTTCCGATTCCCCACCTAATTCCATAGAAGTAGTATGGGTTTCATATGTCTATTTCTAGCAGATTTCGAAATATCTATAATTTTATTTTCAACCACTTAAATGTCGATATACCTATTTCCTTAAAAAATCCAGAATGCAAATACATTTTAACGTAAATTTTTACGAGATTAAATGCGCACTTGGCTTTACTTAGATATCGTACTAAAACGCTTTCGAAATATGCAGTATTGAATGCCAAACTTTTGCCAAATTCAAACACCAGAGGTGTAATTCTTTTAAGTGGTACCATATATTTTTTCTGTATCTTCCGCATAGGAAATTTATATCTCTAACATTTTTGTATAATAATGCATATGTCTAATATTGAAAATAAAAGAGATATTTATAGTTAAACGTGACTTCTGCATTTGGACATCCCAGTGGTTTCTGCTGTTAGTATTGTTTGGTTACTATGATAACAGTAAACAAAACATACTGTCATTGTTGCTCTTACCTGCTAATTCGAAATTTTAAGACTAAGTAGCTATTAGCAAAATGAATTACATAAGTGTTAATACATATGATTTATGTATAGTTATTGATAATTAGAGTTTGTTAAAAAGGTAGTACCGGCAGTTGCGCATCGCATGAAAGTATATTGTTACCTTTTCCTGTCGTCTTGATGTCTACTGTGGCAATTAGCAATTGGCAACCGCCCTGGTAAGCCGCGGGGGGAATTAAAACATAAACAACGTTTAAATTATCAATTCATTCAGCCTTTGGGCAATGTTGTGAATACGTTGTCGTATACTTCGAAAATGATCGTTCGACATCCAGTGAAGTAAGATTTGCAAATGTCAGATATTCCTTTTCCTCATCTAAAACCTCTTGATTTTCAATTATAAACCGAACCTTTTGTAAATCGGGTTTTTTCGTTAAAATTGCACCAAATTTTTGAGCAACATCGTTTCCCTATAGTGTTCGTCAAGTTTTCTAAGTGGGTTGTAAATTGTTTATGCAATTTAATGCGCCTCATGCAGATAAGTGGGGTGTTTTCTAATTGCTCAATGGCTTTGCAACTTCAGAATAGTTAATGGAAATTTCATTTTTTTTGTTGTTGAACGTCCGAATTGGAAAAAAGTTGCTGACTATCTCAAACTGCTGAAAGAATCATTTGAATCAAGTTTAAAGATGACTTTTTTCACTTGTAAAAATTTTTCCCTGATGGTAAGATGCTGCCGGGGGAGCCATTTTCCCCCACCGCGTTGTTACAGGCTGGGTGGTTTTTAATTTCGGACACAATTGTTTGAATACCGGATTTGTTTGGGAGTTTTGATGAGCATTTTTTTGGTAGATGCTATTAACTTATCCACCATGGATACTTCTTTCGAATGGTTTCTGCTACGAGGTGATATGCGTGTATGAGGCATGTTATGTGAAAAAGAGTCAAAAAATATTTTCAACATCCTACCAACCCCAGCATTGTTGCGGCACCGTCAGTAATGAACATTGTGAAATTGGGTTCCTGTGATACAAAATTCTCTCAACGAAAACTTTTTTTCTTTTACAACGGTTTCTGCATTAGTTTTTTTGAATCCTTTTACTGGATAACAACAATGAAGCTGGTGGACCATCACGTTTTTTAAAAGGGCGCGCTACAACATGAATGACGTTGTGTTTCTGAGCATCAGTTGTTTCCCTCCACACATAAAAGGGAGATTTTTTTTTATTTCTCAAGTCGTCTTTTATACATTCCTTTACTGTACCTTGCACACGTCCAAAAATTTTATCGTAATTGCATAGATGTTGGCGACGAAAGTGTTCATTAGACACTTTGATGTTGTGGGATTTTGCCACACTTAACATAAAAATAAAAAACATATAAAAATTGCCAGATGGAAACTGTTTTTAAATTCAGTACACGACGTTTACTTTTTTTTCTCTCAAACCTATCACGACTTAGCAATCCCTATTGCATATTGTGCAATAAATATGCGGACTTCTATATTCCCAATCCGGGAAATGCCTGAGATATTTATTCACCCAAACGAAGGGAACGTTACACCCTTTGGGCGTCCCATCTCCGCGTACTTATTTGGGGTGCAGCGTGCAACGTACTGTCGCTTTAAACTCTCTCGCAGTACTGTCGAGATCGTCCACGAATTAACAATTACCCCTACCCACGACGCTACCGCTACGCTACTGCCATCCGGTACCACCTTTTTAACAAGCTCTATTGATAACACAATCATTTCGGAGTACAATAAACAGTGTACTAATAAAAATACGGAACAGCTTTTACAAACAATTAGGCAAATGTGTCGAGGTGGATTGAAGGAATTTCTAGCGTTCATTGTAGATTGATGAATAAGCAGATAGCTTTAATTTGACAAATGTTCTTGGCTGTGGACATCATCGGCCAGGGTAGCGGAGCTTGTACAGGGTAAGTCAACTATAGAGTAAAGTAAATTTATGATTTATCGGTAACATTTGCGATAAAACTGTATATATCGTACGATATGGTTAGTAAGTCCGCACATTTTTAAAAAAAATTAAAAATATACAGGGTGCGATAAAAAAGTAAAAAACCCAAAAATTGTATTATTTTAAACGGGGCGCCTATATATGAATTAATTTTTTTTTCTACGCCTAATTCTAAAACTTTTTTTGTTATTTTTTTTATTTTAAAAACCTTTTAGTTTTCGAGATATTCAACTTTAAAGGTAAAAACCCACATTTTTTTAGGCATCTTTTTTAATTTTAACATTTTACCGTCGTTTCTGTAAGAAAAAAGTTTATTTTGGTAAAATGGCAAGACAAACGTTAAGTTAATAGGTACTCTATAAAACATATTAGATATCGGCTACAGGATGTTAAATATAATTGTGCAAACATGAAAAAAATAAAATTTAAGAAAATCACTTTTTTCAAATTGCACACCCTGTATATTTTGATTTTTTTCTTATAAAGGACTAAGAACCCTCTAATTTTTGTCGAATATGTCCTTTCCCATCTTCAATTTTTTTTAAATATTTTTCTTTTCATTTTTTTTTGTATTGGGGCAGATAAAATAGGCAATGAAAAAAAAAAATATTGTCAAAAACAATCAAAATTTTTAAAAAAAATTTTTTCCCACTATCTAGAACAAAATAAATAAATTAAAAAAAGGCAAATAAACATACTAGCTTTTACTACGAGGGGATTCCGAAAATAGTACCCGTTTTTATAATTAAAAGAAAAAAAGAAGGAAAGGGAAATAATGATTTTATTTAAGTGAAAGTAATACATTTACTAATTTGTCAATGTAGTCGCTGCCGTTGTTGAGACATTTGTTGTATCTTGAAACCAGTTTGTTTATGCCTTCCGCGCGCATCATCACTTTGGAAACGTTCTCCTGACAAGAAATCCTTGAGG
>JAROYC020000014.1:7796409-7830813 GCA_029619255.2 Dynastes hyllus
ACACCGTGTGGAAATCGACGATTCGATAGGGTACGTACAATATTTATATGAGCATCTGTTTTATAGTTAATCCGTTGCACTCGAAAGAACAAAAAAAACCAACGTTAGCACCAATAAATTACGATTCCCAGTTCCAATGAACAAGTAATTCTATTTACTCGAAATAAATAACTTTATAAATACAAGAATTGGCAATGCTTTTAAATCTAGTAAAAACTCTAATTCAGTGAATCATTAGTTTGAATAATCCTTCTTTTTGACGACTCTCTCACATTTAGATAAGAAAAATGCAGGTTGTCGCAGTCTCGCAGTGCAGCATTCGACTATAGCATTCGAATCGTTTTCGACTGGCCGGTATATTTATCTCTATAATTACAACTAACGCTGCGAAGGGTTGATCAGAAACTGTTGCAATAAATCAATAATTTCATTCGCTGAGGTAGCCTGTGCCGATTCATCTACATACATGCATACGTCGCGTCGTGGGCACGGCAACCTCACTTCTAACCTGGCGCGAAGTATGTATTATAAAAACAACGGATATTCAACAATATTATTGCATTGCTAATACATTTAAGGTGCGATGAAACTTATTAGTAGTCTGGGCAAACAGCGGTAACAGTCAGTGTAGTAGATATGTGGTGCGGAGTCGGCGATTATTTATTTCACGCGTTCACAGCGTAGTACTAAATCGATGCCATGCGAGTAGTTCTGTGTTTCAGGCTTGTAACTTATTTCGTAATTGTACGCTTATGTTTGCTTTAAAAATATCGCAGTTAGGTACGTCGCGAAGCCATTGTCAGCGTCACATCGAAAGCAAACAGCATTCTTCTGCAAAAAGTGGCATACAAGACCAAGAAAAATTTACATTTGATGTATGTGTTACTCTTATTTTATGTAATCTATGGTTTCGTTCAAAGAAGCATTTGTCTCCTTCTGGAATAAATATCCGGACTGTAAATTACCTAGTCGGACATCGATACGAAATGTACTGCCATTTGCTCGTGAACATATAGGAAAAAGAATGAAAACGGAATTGAAAGATAAAAAACTGTGGTTGCGTGTCGACCAAACAACAGATCGTCAAAAACATTCTGTGGTTAATGTAATGGTACGCACAACTGAACCACATCGACCGTCATCCTCCTTCTTACTTGTTTCCCAAAGGAGTTATAAATTGTACTGCCGATGAGTTTTTAAAAGGTGGTGTTGAACTCATTGAACAAATTTGAAGTTTCAACTAAGCAAATTTTAATGTTTATGAGTTATGGTGCCGCAAACATGCGTTCTTTGGGCCGATCTCTTAAAGAACACAGTGGTAACTTCTTACATGTAACATGTAAAATCCATACACTAAATCTTGCGGCACCAACGATTCCTACATATTGTACTCGTACTCGACTATTTCACAAACTGTGTCCTGATTTACCTGAACCACCACAGCCGATTGTTACACGTTGGGGAACATGGTTGCAGGCTGCGTTTTACTACAACAAATATTTTGATAAAGTAAAGAAAGTAGTTTTAAAATTCATTCCGACAGAAACTGTAGCAATCAAGAAACGCCAGGAAATATTTCAAGATAGTCAAGTTAAAAGAGATTTACAAACTATTCACAACAATTACTTCGGACTAGCGGAGGGAATAGAAAAATTACAAAATGTTTAGATGTTGCTAGTGGATTCTGTTCAAATTGTGAATGATGTTCACGCACAGTTATGCGCTGTAGAAGGCGAAACAAATTGGTGTGCAATACGAAAATTTGAAAGTGTTTTAGAAAGACTCGATTTTCTTATATTAAGACAAATTTGTGAAGGTGCGTGTGAAGATGCATTAAGTTGTTTCAAAGATTATTTTAAAGATGCAAATATACTATCGCTAGATGTCGAACGGTCGTTTTCGGCATTAAAAAACATTTATTCCGCACGTCGTACTCACTTGACTGAAACAGCTGTGGAAACATATCTAATGATTCAAATATTTAACAGATATTACCCAGCTTGTGATTTCACGGAAGACTTTTTAAAAAGGTGTGTTTCAGCCCGTTTTATAATTTATTTCTTACCTTCTATTTTAGGCGTAAACTTTTATGCGCTATCCTCTGGCTGTTACCGCATATTTGCCCAGGTTACTTATTAGGATCACTAGAATATTTACTATATTGTTTGTGGCAAATATACAACATGCATACATTTGTTTCACACCTTACAACGAAACTGAATCAAAAATAATCAACCAAAGAGCAACATAGGATGTAGTAAATAGTAAATATTTTTTTGCAATTTTTGACAACTTCGAACGATATATTTGTTGTATAGGTCTAAATTGTGCGTCGTCTAGACAACCACCAGACACACATGCGTAAATTAATGTTTGGGAACGTATGTCTGTGAAAGTGAGCATCCGTAAGAGATATAGGCGCGAAAGCAATAAAGCCGGCTCAAGATTTGCCAGTGTTTGTATACGAAAATTCGTATAGGAGTAGGATACTTGCATTTATTTAAATGTCGTATACACATTTTAAAAATGGCACTAAGTGAGTAACAACATGCAGCACTAAGTATAGTTTTGTTTGTAATAATTAACTGACGAGAACATATCTGCCATAAAAAATTACAAAAGAAAAGAAGAATTTTGGTAAAAGAAACATTACAAAGAGGACAAATTTTCGGAATAGAGGAAAATTTACTGCAACAGCTTTGATTGCAAATACTTTTCTTCTCTTGGTTGTACACATATCCACCGAAAATTACACAGGTCTGCGATAGAAAAATTGTTTAAAATATAATCAGTGATTTTTATAGTCTTTTTGCGCTGATTACGGGAAAAATAATGAAAAAGATCCATCACGTTTAGTTACAAATTCCACTTAAAATTACGGACAATTAAGCACTTTAGGCAAGTAAGCATTACATTGTTCAATCCTAATTAGGCTTAAAAAAATTAATGTTCTTTTGGGATCCACTTAAAAGTAATTAATAAGTAAAGATTTCAAGGTTCTTTTAAGGAATTAGCCATTTTTACGTTGACCAGACAATAGTACAACTAACCAAATCTGGTTCAAACTGGAATATTTTGCAATTTGCACAAATCCCTCCGCCTTGCCCCTCTCCTCCTCTACAGTAGCTGTCAAGCCTTTGTTTGCTTTCCTCATACAGTGTGTCTCTTGACTCTGTGCTATACACATGTGTTTTCTTAATTTTGTTGAAGTGGCAAGTGTTTCATTTTATATTTTGTGTTGTTAATTTACGATGGCTTCTAGAAGATGTGTTACTTCACCCGATTGTTCCTGCTACATTTGTGGTAATTATGTAATAAAAAGCAACAAAGAAATATTTCCGATTTCGTTAAACAAGTTTACTTTGGCATGGAGTTAGGCGATCAAGAAAAACCTTAGGCCCTCCACAAAGTCTGTTTAATTTGTTTTGAGGAATTGAGGCAGAGGAGTCAAGGTAAAAAATAATCGTTTCGTTTTGGCATTCCCATGATATGGAGGGAAACGAAAAATCACAGCGATGTCTGCTACGTTTGTTCTTGCAACGTGCAAGGTTTCAACTTAAAAAATAAAAAGGAGATATCTTATCCTAACATGGCATCAGCGATCCGCCCTGTTCCGCAAGGGCCTACTATACCGATACCTTCTCTACCAGTTAGTCTAGATAACGTTTTAGATTAGACAGACACGTTGTCTCAACCGTGTGTTAGTGAAGAAGACAGTGAGGTCAGTGACATTTATGATCCTGGCACAAGCGAACCTATTCACGCAGTCTGAATTGAATGATTTAGTCAGAGACTTAGGCCTTACAAAAGACTCAGCGGAGGTTTTAGGTTCAAGATCGAAGGAAAAAAAAATTGTTGGCTTCTGGTACGTCTTTTTCGTTGTATCGAAATAGAGAAAAGGATTTGGTTTCCTTTTTCTCAAGAAGGTGACCTAGTTTATTGTAACAACGTCCCTGGAGTTATGGCAAGCTTCAATGTTGAGTATGTACCGGAAGATTGGAGACTTTTTATTGATTCCTCAAAAAGAATCTTGAAAGCAGTTCTTCTACACAACGGTAACAAGTATGCTTCATTACCTGTTGGTCATTCGGTTCACTTAAAGGAAACATACCAAAACCTTGAGCTGGTTCTCAACAAACTTGGCAACTCAAGCCATAAATGGACGATTTGTGGCGATTTAAAAGTTATTTCGGTGTTGGGATAGCCGTGGCAGAAAACAGCATTACATTAAGAAAAAATGGCCAGTCAGAAAAAAACAGAGGTCGATACAAAGAATATTGAAAGGGTGAGCCTTGTAGATCCAAAAGAAGTTTTGCTTCCTCTACTTCACATCAAATTGGGTCTAATGAAACAATTTTTTAAGGCCTTATCAAAGGAAGGGGAATGCTGTAGACATCTTTGTAAGCAGTTTCCTGGTTTATCTGAGGCGAAGTTAAAAAAAAGGAGTATTTGTTGGACCTGACATCCGAAAACTTATGAAGGATGGCAACTTTGAGACAAAAATGGATCCAAAAGAAAAAGCAGCATGGATGGGTATCTTTTAAACTTGTTGTAACCGGGTTTCTTGGGAACAAAAAGGAGCCTGACTACAAGGCCATGGTAGCAGAAATGTTGGAAAGCTTCAAGAATTTAGGCTGTAACACGAGCCTAAAACTACACTTTCTCCACTCGCACCTTGACTACTTTCCTGAAAACCTCGGTGTTGTCAGCGAGGAACAAGGTGAAAGATTTCATCAAGATATAAAGAAAATCGAAAAGCGATATCAAGGAAGGTGGAATGTTAATATGATAACTAGAGTTTGTTAAAAAGGTGGTACCGGATGGCAGTAGCGTAGCGGTAGCGGCGGGGGTAGGGGTAATTTTCAACTCGTAGTCGATCTCGCATACCGCGAGAGAGTTCAAAGCGTCAGTACGTTCCCCCAAAATAAATACGGGGGAGTGGGACGCCCAAAAGTGTAACGTTCCTTTGAATTGAATAAATTTCTCAGGCATTTCTCTGGTTAGAATATAGAAGTTGCATATTTATTGCACAATATGCAATAACGGTTGCTAAGTCGCGATAGGTTTAAATGTAGAAAACTTCTAAAATAAACGTTTTATTTAAGAAAAAAATATTATGGGAATTTTTTTATGATTTTTTTTTATTTAATTTTGCCACCCCATTTAGTATCTAATAACACTTTTTCTTTTTTGGGCTAAGTACGTTCCCTCTGGGAAACTCCAACATCTATGCAATTACGATAAATTTGCACGTATGCAGGTACGTAAAGGAATGTATTACGGTTGAGAAATAACAAAATCTTCACATAACCCTTTTATGCCCCATGTCACCTCGTAGCAGAAACCATTCGAAGAAATATCCGATGGTGGATAAGTTAATGCATCTCCAAAAAAAGTGTTCATCAAATCTCCCCAAAAAATCCGTGTATTCAAACAATTGTGCCCGAAATTACCACCACCACCTCAGCCTCTAATAACGCGATGGGGAACATGGCTCAAATGATTCTGCAGCAGTTCGAGATAATCAGCAACTTTTTTCCAATTCGAACATTCAACAACAAATAGATGAAATTTCCATCTACTATTCTGAAGTTGCACAAGCTATTGAGCAATTAGAAAACAGTCACTTATCTGCACGAGACGCATTAAATTGCATAAACAATTTACAAGCCGCTCTAGAAAACTTGACGAACGCTATAGGAGTCGGTGTTGCACAAAAATTTGGTGCAATTTTAACGAAAACTCCCGATTTAGGGAGGCTCGGTCTATAACTGAAAATCAAGAGTGCCCAGATGAGGAAAAGGAATATCTGACATTTGCAAATCTTACTTCACTGGATGCCAAACGATCATTTTCGAAGTGTACGACAACGTATTCACAACACCGTCGACGGCTGAATGAGTCGACAATGGAAGCGTTGCTGATTTTGCAATTCTACGCAGCTTACCAGGGCGGTTGCCAATTGCCACGGTGGACATCAAGACTACAGGAAAAGGTAGCAATATTATTTTTCACTAACATTGTATATTACGTACCTACCTTTAAGCGGTACGCCACTGCTGGTACCGCCTTTTTAACAAACTCTAATGATAACGGACTACTGCTGGATGCTCAAAAGGGACGATCCCCAGCGATCCTACAGCAGAAAAAGCACAAAACGAAGTTTTGATGAGAAGTGAAAACGATACTACAAAGACTTTTAAACATGATCATTCGGTTTTACTAAATTGTTGTTTTTATGTTGTGTAGTTGTTTTTATGAGAAATGTTTGGTTACTTATAATTTTAATAAAATGTAAAATAAAATATACATTCCATAATTTCTTTGTATTTAGCTTACTGTTCCTAAAATACATCCGTTTTTTTGTAAAAAAAACCCTACGTGATAGAAAAAAACAAGTTTCGTTTTTGAGTTTAGCACTGAAAAACACATAAAAATAAGTGACTAAAGTTGAAACAATTTTCAAAAAGTATTTTTTTGCAGGCCTCCTATTTTTTTTTTATCGCACCTACTGCTACGAGGGAGGTTTTTTATATTGTCTACCTAGCTATGGAAATAACTAGTTGGAGACCAAATAAAATGTATTTTTCAACATAAGAACCATTAACACTAACAACATTTTTCTAATAACGCTATACCTTCTGCCTTCTTTAATTCTGAAAAATAGGCCACAGTTCTTTCCCATTCATTATTTGCAACGTCAGAGGCGTATCGCGCAAAAGTAGGTATGTCAGATACAGTATTATTAAAAAGTAATATATTCTTACCTTTTATTGACGTCTTGGGGCAGTAGTACTTTGTCGCAGTGGACATCAAGACGTCAATAAAAGATAAGAATATATTATTTTTTAGTAATACTGTATCTCCTACCTATTTTTTCCCTTCCCTCTGACGTTACTCTTTGTCGAACCTTATTGATTACTGCTGCAGAAGCAGAGTTTTCTGAGCACAATTGTGGAGTCTTATGTAGCTCGTATAGCCGTTTTTAAGTTCCAAATTGCTCCTTTGTAGACATTCCCCGTTACTGTAGTCCCGTTTGACATATGACACTTTCCCCGCTATTTTGAATATCTGCTACTCGTACGCTAAATCGGATTTACTTGATTTGACATTCGCATATGAGTTACGAGTTTGCGGTTAGATCTACTATTGGCTTTACGAATTACAAAGTCGTATACGAAAATTCGAAAATGTAAAGCCGATTTAAGGAATAAGTGCATCATTACAGTTAGTATCTCTTGGCTAAGGCTACTCTGCAAGGCCACAAACATAAACATAGTTGATACAAGAACATTGTAGCCAGTTTTCAAATAAACAATAAACGGCAAACAACGTAGCATTGAATCAAATACATTCATCGCATCAGAAAATAGTCGTTTGAGACCAACCGGATACGAGGCAATCAAGCTTTATGATTCCATGAGTTTGTTAGGACCTATCGCAAAATTGATTATGCAGCAAATTTGGCAGCGCAAAACATTCTAGGACGAGTTAAATCCAGTAGGGATTTCAAGGAAATAAGTTTGATTTAGAAATGACCTTTACAATACACATTCCAAGAAAAATAACAGATTTTAGTCAATGCGATAAGCTAGAGATCCACGGCTTTTGTGACGCATCAGAGTTAGCATACGATGTTTGCATTTACATCGCAAGTAATGACGCTGAATCAGATTCGTCGGACATATTGTATTCAATGTCGAGAGTGGCACTAAAGAAAATTAGTTTGCTAAGGCAGGAATTATGCAGCTCAGTTCCTCTCGCATTTAACACACTAACAAGCAAACTGATAGAACTGACTCCGATTTCGATGAAACTTGGCATATTGGTAGACCATCAAAAAGTAAAGGACACGTATTTTTTTTATCGGCTGATATTCAGCTGAAGGGGGTGAAGGGTGCGTCTGAAACCAAAATGTTCTACTTCAAAGGGGCTTTCAAACGGACCATAGATGAGAGAAAAATTTCGCCCCTTTTTCAACACCCTAGACAGGTCATAATTTTTTTCTGCAAACTACATTTAAAAGTAAAGGTTACTTTTGCATTTTTTTCCTCGGTTACATATAATAGAGGAAATATTTTTTAAAAAGCGTGACCTCGAAATACACTCCCGTTCATGGAAGTTCGGCCAAGAAAAAAAAATGTACGGAAGTCAAAGAAAAAAAAGAGAAATTTAAATGGCCGTATTTAAACTTACTTACATGATTTTACATTTTTTTCAAACACAAATTTATTAAAAAAAAAAAAGTTAATGTAATACAAATAATTTAAATCCGATTTTCATCGAAAAATCCATCTTTTGCCTTTAGGACTGCTGCCACTATTCTTGGTACCCGTTTCCCTAATTCTGCTAATGTTTAAAATTTGGCAAAACTTGTCCATACCTCCTGGAGAATGGTTCACAAATTTTCCCTTTAAAAATTTTGGACACACACATCGGTCTAATTTTTCCCCATAATAACACTATCGGATTCAAATCGGGGGACTGGGCGGCCATTCCTTTTTGGGGCTTTCTTTTTCTTCTTGCTGCAGGTAATCTGTGCAAAAATTTAGATTTATGATTGGGGTCATTGTCCTGCATAAATTCAAACCCCCCGACCAATTAATCGGACTCCTGCCCGGTATGGCTTTTTCCCTCCAAAATTTTCCGAATTCTTTTTTTTCATTATGCCCTCAATTTTGAGCAAGCCCCCCCTGTTCCGGTTAAAAAAACCCCAAACCTTTAAGATCCGCCTCCATGCTTCACCGTGGGAAATTCCCTCCCGTAACATTCTTTTCCCTCTTGATCTGCGTGAAAACTCTCCGTCTATTTCCAAAAACCTCAAACTTGGATTCGCCCAGTCCAAAAAAATTTTTTAAAATCGTCCACTGTCCAACTGTATGAGCTTGTGCCCATTTTTTGTCGTTTCAGCCTATTTCCCCTTTGGAGTAACGGTTTTCGACAAACCCTCGCCCATGCAACCCAGTTTCTTTCAGCCGACGTTTCACAGTACTCTCAGAAACTTTTTGGGAAACTCGCTCATTTTGAATTCTGCAGCAATTTCTGATGCTGTTAGTCTTCTATTGCGCTTACTAATTATTTCTATTCGTAAATCTTCCCCGGGGTCTTTTTTTTGACGGTCCTGGGTTTGAAACTTGCACGTCACCGGTTGTCTTAAAACGAAATTTTAGTATCATGTACTGTAGATTTTTTTTTTTTTAATTTATCCGCAATCCTCTTTCTTTCCCTTCCTGATGCAAAAGGGAATAATAGCCGATCGTTTGGGAAAAAGCTATGGCTTTCCGGGGGATTTAAGCAGTCATACCGAAAATTTTAATTTTTTACTTTTTCCCCAAACCCCCGATACTTTCCCAAAAAAATTTTCTTCAGAATTACTGCGTTTTTCAAATGTTATAATACTTTATAAAAGGGGATGAATATTTTCCCGGTAACACAGTGAATCAGCTAACCCTCCCCGGGGTTATTATAAAACTTTATTGTCACTGTAATTATTGGGGTTTCCCAAAATAATTATAAATTTTATGGGGTAACGGTCTTATAATAGACAAATACTGCCTTTTGGAAAGGGAAAAGGCTTTAAAAAAAGGTTGTTTAATAATTCCCACAGAAGTGTATATTATATAATTTTTTAAAATTTTTTTCCCAAACAGTTAATATAATTTGTCAGCTTTGCCCAAATTGAACGGTACTGTTTTGTATATTCCCTTATTATCTTCTGATTGGTCTTCCGTTTACTATTTATGTGCATTTGGCATCTATTATGGACGATCTATTAGACAGTGGTAAATTCTACACTTATACAGTTTATTTCTAACAACCAGAAATGGCTTAAAAAATCGTGAAAAAATGAAAATAGAGAACTTGTGATTATATAATACAGTACGAAGATATATTAAAGTGCATCATAATGTCAGTAAAATGTCGTCTATTTTTTTTAAATGACAATTTCTGCCTATATTTTAACTTTTTTTTCAGAATATTTTCAGATGCACGTTTTCATATCCCTAAAATAACTTTGAAATTGTTCCAGAAGGAGTTGATATTAGTGTCAAAAAATTACGTGTATGTATGTATATAAAGGTGAAACGGTCGAAACGGTCTAGATACATCAGCCATGGCTGGGTTCGTTTTAAAAACCACACATCTTAACATAAAAACTTCCCCGTAATTAATAATTACCCACCGCAAAGTATTGTGAGCAGTGTTAATGGTCCTGAAGAGGAGATATATGTTATTGACCGAGAACAAGAGCTCCCAGATGCAATAGACATAGATATCGACTATAGATGTGCTGCCGTGGAGTATTGGAAAAGTGGAAAAAAAGGTCGATATCCGTTAAAAACCGTAATGAATCGCCACAAGAAAGTTTTTTTTTATTTTAGTCGGGGCCCTCCCCAAAAGCCTTTAATCACTGTGACCTTAATAAATCTATTGTAACGGAATGCCCTTATGTGACTGATGGCAACACATTTACACAGGATGTGTTTTGCCGTCTCCAGTCCTTCTTGGTATAGACGGCAGATTTGATCTTCAGCTTTTTCCCCAGTTTAAATAGGTGATATTTAAGGGCTACAAGGGCCCGTCAGAAATTTGCCGTAATCCCGATCCCGCTTGCTGAGCGATAGCACTATTTTTACTGTCTTTGGCGAGCTTGATACGAGTGCTTTCGCCTGTTTTCGTCCTGGAACATTATCCCAGTACGAGACCTTTTGATTTTCCTCCCATGCCTTAATTGCTTGTTTTATGTGGCTTTTTGGAGACCACAGAAAGGGGGGGGAAAAAAAAGGCATATTTCTTCTTTGGCCAACTTATCCCTTTTTTGTTTCCTTCGATCCCTTAGTGGCTTGAGACCCATCGCAAAGTAACATGGTTATTGCGTCCCAGTTACCTTAGATTGTGTACGCAGATTCGTATATGTAGGTCTTAATGGCCTTTAGAACTGCCTGACTGTCGCTGAAAATATTAATGGTTGCGCCTCGAATCCCTTCCTCGAGGTCCTTTATGGCGCGCAAGGCAGAAATCTCTGCTTGAAATATATAGGTGGGAGGTCCGGTAGGCATTTTTAGATGGAAGTTGGGACCACTAATGCCTATACCTGTTTCGACACCTTCTACTCAAGGCGTCCGTGTACCATTCCAGGGTATCTCTTGCATTGAGGCTCATCGGATGCCCACTCACAATCAGTACGGCTTTCAATGATCACCTTAGGTTGGTCAAAATTGTATTGCATAGGGGTAATGTCCTTTGCAATATACATCACATAATTTATGTTGGGATCTTCAAGGATTTTGAGATGCCCTCTAAGATCCCCAGGCTGTAATCCCTTCGTTCTACTAAGAGTGAGGGCACTCGATGTAGCCTGCTTCTGAATGTGGATGTGAAGCGGCGTTATTCCCAGCAGTATCTCTAGAGCTGCTGTGGGACAAGTACGCATTACTCCTGTGGTGTTGAGACATGCAAGTCTCTGAATATGTTGAAACTGCTGTTGCACAGTCTTCTGAGTTGTTTTTGGCCACCAAACCAGAGAGGCGTAGGTGATCATGGGTCTGATTATTGCTGTATAGGACCAGAAGGTTATATGAGGCTTAAGACCCCAGTTCCTACCAAGCAACCTTCGGCATACTAGTGATGCCGTAATGGCTTTTTTCTGTAAGTTGGAGATGTGGGAAGTCCACGTTAATTTTTTCTCAAACGTAACTCCCAAATATTTAACTTCGTCGCTGAAGCAGACTTTTCTTCTCCTTGTAAAAGGGACGATTGTAATCTTTTGCAGGCTGTGATTTTGACACCACTTATAGGTGTCATCAAGAGCTCTTTGCATAGCTTGCGGTATGATATTCTAATATTTTCCACGGATCATACCCTTGCACCTCACATCCGTTAGAAGTTAAGTTTTGTAAGAGATCATCTACAACAAGACACCGGAGTAGCGGTGACAGAACCCCTCCTTGGGGGCAGCCTCTGTTAGCTGTTCTTCAGCAGATTTTTGTTGCTATAAAATGCGTTGTACCCAGCTTGTATTTTTTCTCTTATTTCTTCTCTTCTATCATTTGTGCTTGTTATGGTCACTCTGAGATATTTGAATTTCTCCACTTGGAAAGTATAACTTCCTATTTTTAATTCTTGCAGTCTTATATCCGCTTTACGTCCACATCTCATATATTTTGTTTTTTTCTCGTTCACTTCCATAATACGCTGCTTTCCTATACAGTATATTGAATATCTCAGTCAATCTTTTTCTCGATCTAGATATTATCGCGACATCATCTGTGTATCCAATAATTTGTGCTTCTTTCGTTATAATCGTTTCATTTACATTGTTTTTCTAACAATATGTTCTAGAACCAGATTAAAAAGCATAGCTGATAATGCATCTCCCTGTCTTACACCTTTGTTTGTCTTAAATCTTTTAGACTGTCCATCTTTAGTTCTCACACATGCCATTGTGTTTTATGTTGTTAGTTCTATTAATTTTATTAAATTTTGTGGTATATTAAACTCGCGTAGTATCTGTAATAGTCGATTTCTCTTCACGCTGTCAAATGCTTGTGTAAAATCCAGAAACATCATGTGTAGGTTCATGCCAAATTCGTATGATTTTCCTATTAGTTGTTTCGTTATGTGTAAGGCATTTACAGTGGACTTCCCTTTTAGAAATCCAGATTGATAGTCTCCTATGATGTTATCAATATATAGGCATACTCTTTTTGATATTATTGTAGATAATATTTTGTACGTGACATTAAACAGTGTATTTCCTCTATAATTACTGCATTTTTCAATATTCGCCTTCTTATATACTGGTACAATAACCCCCACTTCCCATTGCCCTGGCATTTTCTGTGTGGTCCATATTTTTTTATGAGTCTGTATATTCTCCCCTGTAATACCTCACCTCCATATTTCAACATTTCTCCACAAATATTATCTTCACCCGGTGCTTTGCCGTTTTTTATATTGTTTATAATATGTTTTGTTTCTTCGTATGTTGGTTCCGTTACATTTTCGCTATTATCAGCTACATTGATAATAGCGAAAATGTCCTCCTCTTCACATTCCTGGATAGTGTCTTCTTCGTTAAATATTGCTTGATAGTAGTCCTTCCATATATTGACTTTTTTGTCACCTCGTATTCCAAGAATTTAATAAACCATCACATAAAAAGAAAACTTTTTTATCATGGTTTATTTAAAACTTGTTTTTTTGCAACGATTTATTTGTAATTTTAGGCGTTCTCTTTCGACTACCAATGTTACTATCTTTAACAACGGTACTCAGACATATTTCCTCCACATTTGCATCTAAACGCTGTTTAAACGAGCTACTACACTACGTGAGACGTATTAGCTAGCAAACCAGCAAACTAATAATTCTGCTTCTGCATCCAGAAAACAAGAAAACAGGTGACTGCGCTGGCAAGAATGTCATTATTATTTAATAGAAATCTTGTTTTAAGGATTTATTGCATTTTGATTAACCTTTAATGGATTTGTGCTACTTTGAGTGATCATAAAATGGATTTAATGCATTTTGCTTAGTCCTTCTCGGATATAAAGCTCTTTTCTCAAAGTGAACATTTATGGTTGCAAATTTAATAACATTTACTAGCATTTACTTACAAATGGATTTATTATTTTTGCTCAGTCCATTTGAATGTAATATAAATACTCGTTATATAACAATCATTGTTTAAAAACAAGATGGTTATCCAAATTCTAAAAGTTTGTTAAGAAATCAAATACGTTTTTTATTTCTCACTCTACTTAAGTCATACCCTCATTTTCTTGAGTAGTGAATGCCATCCCAGTTGGCGTCGCGTTTCGACGGTCGCGATAGGTTGAGGCTTTCAGATTCGCGATTCCCTACCGTCAAAGCTTTACGCAGTTTACCTGGTTCGTGGCACAGTCTTCGAAAAAGCACGCTCGCCGTCGGCGTTGGTCCTCCCCGCGGATGACCTTACTCGTAGATGTTTATCTGCGGCTCGTTCACCCTATTTTTCCTCTTGCGCTTAAATTTTCGTTCTTCCAGCTCGCGAAGACTTCCCGTAATGCAGAAAGAGTCCCGCCAATCAGCTTTTATTATATTATAATAACAATGCACATTTTTAGCAACCTTAGGAAAGCAACAAACATTGTAATCATTTACGACATTCTATGATAATAGATTAATGTAGGAAATAAAAATATATACACTGGAGCATTTAATGTAATACAAGATTAAGGAATCGTTTTAACAAAAATAATCTATTACAAAGTATCAACACTAATTTTGTAATGCAAAAGTGCCGACGCGTCACTATTTGATATAATTAAATTAATTTATACTTTGATAACAGAATAGCATCTGTTGGCTTATCTATATATTTAACTAAAGCCTTTCTGATTGGATGAGCCATGCAATATTGATATAAATTATACAAGATTAGACAGAAATAACTTTTTATTGTTTTAGATCTGACATCTGCGATGGCATATAATCTATACAATCTATAACCTAAATACATCGGTCTGTCTTTAACATAACTTTTTTGGCTGCTTTCCTTGTGTATTAAAAATTAATTTGTATGAATAGGTTAATAAATTCAAACAAAAATTTCCATATTTTCTTTCATTTTTTTCTATCACTTGCGATGTATGGTGCTTCTAACCATATCAAATTTCTGCATTCTACTGTTTTACGTATCCCTTTTGTCCATGTTATTGGATTTTGTAGTAGTACACAAATAATAAATATTCAAATTGCATAAATGCGTGAGTTACATATATAAATTAATACTATACGTAAAATGTCTGAACCTATATTTATCTTTTTAATTAGAAATAGATCTATATTAACAATAATGTAAATATATAAGATAACATATAGATATAACTAGTCAGTATATATTGCGTTTAGAAACATTTAGAAACGAAAGCGTTTAGAAACATTTCTGTTAAAGCTTCATTACTAAAGCTGGCCACGAGCGGTACCGCGCAGTAGCGTAGAGTCGACCAGGCATCGCGTTCCACTAGAGTTATTCTGCTAATAGAGATGTTTGCTGCCGCAAATAATTTCGCTCATCTTTTAAATAAAAATTAAATAACACGTGCTCAAACACTTACCATTTTAAGAGTCCTCCGTGAAATCACAAAGTGAATAATGTCTGTTAAATATCTGCAATATTAGATATGTTTCAACTGTTGTTTCGGCAAAACTAGTACGGCATGAGGAAAAAATGCGTTTATATGCAGAGAACGAACGTTCTACATCTAGTGACTAGTAATATTTGCGTAAGTAAAATAATCTTTCAAATAACTTAACGATTCTGTTGACGCACCTTCACAAATGTGTCTTAATGTGCCAAAATCAGAATTTTTCTCAAAAACACTTTCAAATTTTTCTAGAAAGAAACATTTTTGCGTCTTCAATCGCGCATAGCTGTGCGTGAACATGTTGCACTATTTGTAGAGATTCTTCTAACGGCACCGCAGGATTTTGTAATTTTTCTATTGCATCTGGTAGCCCGAAGTAATTGTCGTGAATGATTTTTAAATCTATTTTAACCTGACTATCTTGAAATTTCGACTGGCTTTTCTGGATAGCGGCAGCTTCCTTTGTATCGAATTGTAAAACCACGTTCTTAATATTGTCAAAATATTTATGATAATAAAACGCGGCCTGCAACCATGTTCCCCAACGAGTTAGAATAGGTTCTGGTGGCTCTGGTATATGGGGCACAGTCTGTGAAATTCGCGAATACGCTTCGGTGATTTGACAAATACTGCTTTGGTATGCGCTATTAAAGCGTCTACCTCAGGATAACATTTTCTGATACTATCCGCCACAAGATTGAGAGCATGAATTTTACACGTAATGTGTAACAAATTAGCAGCATGCTTTTTAAGAGACCGGCCTGCAGAAAGCATGTTTGCAGCACCATCACTCACTAACATCAAGAGTTGGTTTGTTGAAAGTTCAAACTTGTCCAATGTATTTAACACTAACTTTGAAATTACTTCGGCAGTACACTGTTGTATTCGTTTGGAGACTAATAGAATTGGAGGTGCCGATTGATGAGGTACCAATTTGCGTGCCATTACATTAAGAACAAATGTTTCTTCCGATCTGTTGTTTCGTCGACACATAACCACAATTTTTAATCTTTCAACTCCGATTTTATTTTTTGTTCAATATATTCGCGCGCAGATGGCACAATTCTTCGTAACGATGTTCGACTTGGTAATTTGCACTCCGAATAGTTATTCCAAAAGCAGATAAATGGTTCCTCGTCTAGTAAATTAAACGGTATATTACATGCGATAAACGTAACGCATAAATTAAATATACATTTTCATTATCTCGTGCGCAATTTCTTTTTGAGACATGCTTTTCACTATTTACGTGTCGTAGACAATGTTGTCTGGACCAACACATTAACGGGATTTTACAGATTACACATTTAATTTTAGCACCTTCATATATTAAGTCTGGAATTTCTGCAATAAATTTTCGAAGTTTGTCCGACCGCGGTCGTTTTGCTGACGAAATCATAATTTTTCTAGGACAGATAAACAATTGCGCAAATGACCGGCAATGTCCGTACTGCTCCGCAGACGAAGTAATACTTCACTGTTCCTCTCGGTCCAACTGGACTCTACGCCGATGCGCGGCAATGCCTGTGGCCAGCGTTTTCATTACTCATTACTTAGATATATACTACAAAAAACAACCATTAAAAAAGGCTCATGCTAACACAACTTTTCACTTCACAATACAACAATGCGCATGCGTCTAATGGATCACTGGACGAAAATCTTCAAATTGGAGCAACTATCAGCAGACGGTTAGAAATTAATTTGGAGATCTGCACGAACGCCAAATTATGTCAAACTAGTAGTCAGAGTTTGGCGTTTTAACTGCACGAACACTATTTTTCAAACGATTTTAAATCGGTGCAGAAACAAGCCTATTAATTGTAGTTTTTAGTGAACATGTCGAAGGCTACAAAACGACCCTTTCAAGACACAGTAAATAAGTTTATTTCTGACTTTCCCGATTTGTAACGGGAGTAAGATAGTTTGTAAAGTGTGCAAAATACATTTGATGTCAAATAAGAAGCGGAACTATACAAGACACATAAATTCCGTACAGTATAGAAAACGAAAATTGGGTATTATATCGAGAAAAGCAGTGTATTAATGTACTCTTTATGTTGATAACTGTATTACCACTAGGCTTAACTAAAATGCCTGTTGGGTGACCTTTGTATAGTTACAATCCTGATGCAATGCCAACGAAAACGGCGAACGTATATGTCATGTCGCAATTTGTTGCGATGACGTAGAAAGAAAATGAAACGCATATTGAAAAAACAGTTTCTTTGGTTGTGTTGACGAGACAACAGACTGTAAAAAAATTCAATTGTAAATATTATGGTACGCATACTAGACTTTAGTAAACTTACATTACCAGTGTTACTAGCTGGCCGAAGACTACAAGAGTGTACTGGTGCAGCAATGACGAAGGTTGTACTTAGTACGTTGGAAAAATTTCAAATTTCAAAAGATAGTGTTGATGTTTATGAGCGATGGCGCAGCGATAATGCGTTCGGTAGGCCGTCTTCTTCTTGAATATGGTTGCACGTGTAAAGTGCATGCTTTGCATCTTGTGGCGGAAACCATTCGACAATGCTCTCCCGAGGTTGATGCATTAATAGCAAGCACAAAAAAAGTATTTTTGAAACCTCCCAAACGCCTACGATCATTTCACACAGAGTGTCTTGGTATTCGTCGAACTACCGAGCCAATTTTTACACGTTGGGGAACATGGTTGCAGGCAGCTTTTTATTGTGCTGAACATTTCAAAATAGTAAAAGCTGTTGTTGCACAATTCAATCCTGCCGAAGCTGCAGCTATTAAGGAGAGTCAGTCGAAATTTCAAGATATTACCTTCTTTACTCGATCAAAATATTTGTTGTAGTAAAATTCAGCCTGCAACCATGTTCCGCAACGTGTAACAATCGGCTATGGTGGTTCAGGTCAATCAGGACACAGTTTGTGAAATAGTCGGGTACGTTATGGGGACTTTAGAAACACTTCCTTTGTACTAGCAATCAATGTATTTACTAGTGAAAAACATGTAGGAATCGTTTGTGCCGCACGATTTAGAGTATGGACCTTACACGTTACCACTGTGTTCTTTAAGAGATCGGCCTAAAGAACGCATGTTTGCGGCACCATCACTCATAAACATTAAAAGTTGCTTAGTTGAAACTTCAAATTTGTTCAATGAGTTCAACACCACCTTTAAAATTTCATCGGCAGTACGATTTATAACCTTAAGCAAAGTAAGAAGGAGGATGACGGTCGATGTGGTTCCATTGTATGTACCATTACATTAACCACAGAATGTTTTTGACGATCTGTTGTTTCGTCCACACACAACCACAGTTTTTTATCTTTCATTCCTTTTTCTATATGTTCACGAGCAAATGGCACTACATTTCGTATCGATGTCCGACTAGGTAATTTACAGTCCGCATATTTATTCCAGAAGGGGACAAATGCTTCTTTGTCTAGTAAACGAAACGATTAGATTACATAAAATATCAGGAACACATAAATCAAATGTAAATTTTTCTTGGTCTCGTATGCCACTTTTTGCAGAAGAATGCTGTTTGCTTTCGACGTGACGACGATGCTTCTGGACCAAATAATAATAAAGGGATTTTACAAACTAAACATTGAATTTTAGTGCCATCAAAAATTGAGTCCGGCATGTCCACTATAAAGTTTTTAACTGTGTCTGCCATTGGTCGTTTTCGCGACGTACCTAGCTGCGACATCTTTAAAACAAACATAAGCGTACCATTACGAAATAAGTTACGACAGCCTTATTTTTTGCCCCTTTTTTGTATTTTTTAATGCCTTTTTGCCGCCTATTTCTATAATTTTATTGTGCCATAAGTTCGGGCTTTATTGATCAGCAAGCGGCACTTGCTACTTTCATAATTAGTCCCCATGCTAGATGACAGTGCAGGTGGATTTCCCATAACTAGAGTTTTTTTTTTTTTTTTTTTTTTTTTTTGGCATTAAGGGATCAAAGCCCATCAGCCACATTACCATCGCAATGTATCAAATTATAAAAAACTTCACCTATTAAATTGTAATTGGACAGTCAACGAGAAACTTAATAAGAACTCTGGTAAATTTCAATGTTGTTAGACCTTAGTAGTAGTACTCATAGGGAGGTGGGTAAGGCTACTTTATGTGCTACTAAATTCTCAAACAGATTTCGTCTTTGATGCCTATAGACGCGGCATGCTAAAATAAGGTGATTTAAATCACCCACCTCATATCCACATGTGCAAGCTGGAGAATCCAAAATCTTTAATTTATGTAAATGAAGGGAAGCAACTATGTCCGAATTTCAATCTAGCAACAACAGAATATTTGCATCAGACACTCTAGAGTTACTATGCCAACGTGTATGAAAGATTGAGGGGTGGATTATGGCATACTGCGTGGGATGACATTCATATGAGGCTTGCCACCTACTTTCCCATTTTTCTTCTAGAAAGAATCTTTTGAGGTTACATAAAACTTCCGATTCGTAGATACTATGATCTGCGACTTTTGCCGTTAGCTGCTGACGACTTAGCTAAAAGGTCTACTTCTTCACTCGTTAGGGGAGATGCCCACATGACTTTTAACCCAAAAGATTCTTAATAAGGTATCTGTAATTTAAGCTCAGCACATTTGGCAATTATATCAAGCACCACGGGATGAATTTTAGCAAACCACTTCCTGCGTTTCAGCACCGAGCACACTTTGAGAGTCTGACAACCACTGCTTTATAAAACCCATTTCCTCTATATATTTAAGTGCCTCTAAAATTGCTCTAGCCTCCGCGGGAAAAATATTCAGCAAGTTGTTTAATGCAAATGATCTACTGATATTATTATTATTAGAATCAAAATCGCACAAACCACACAACCATTCTTTAATTTAGAAGCATCGGTATAGACGATAGCAGAGTCAGTAAAATTACTTATTAACTCAAAGTGAAGCGCTTTATCTTTCACACTGCAGCCTGTGTGAAGTTGGGAAAGAAAATGGGAATGTAGTGATATACTCACTGTAATCAATTGCTGGTGATCCTGGTTGACCAATGATGTAATTCAAGTTCGAAACATATCGATAGGCTTCGCAAGTAAGGGGGATTTTTTCTTTACCCAGTATGGACTGGTCAAATCTAAGGTGGACAGTCGATGAATATTATTAAAAACAGTGCTCTGACCTTTGACCTCAACGGTCATATTTGGCTGCCAAAAATTGGGCCCTCCGCAGTTGAAGGGGAGGTTCTTGCGCTTCCACATATAAAGCCCCTTGTGGAGTCGACCGCATTGCACCCACGCAGATTCTAAGCGCCTTATTTTAGCTCACCTCAGTCTTATCCAAATTTCTACTACTTGTATCGCCGTAAACAGTACATCCGTAATCTAAATGTGGACCTAACACAAGCATTGTAGAACAATCGTACAGCAAAAATGTCAGCTCCCATCTGACTTTAACGAAAAATCTAAGTACATTGATATACCGTTCGCATTTAGCCACTACATGATCTATGTGATCGGACCACTTTAATTTATTGTCAATAAGTCAAAGCCTAGGTATCTAACGACTTCTTTAACGGCTACAGCACCGTTGTCTAAGTCAATATGGTTGCTGGGTTGAATTCTATGACGCGAGAAAAAGACCACGTTCGTTTTTTTCAATGGATAGATCGAAACCGTTTGAAAAAAGCTGAAGTTATTTGATTGAGCCATTACACAGGAGAGTCTGTCTTGTAGTTTGGAAAGAGATTTATCAGAAACGATAATGCAAATATCGTCAGCATATTGAATAGTTTTAACACCTAGTATACTCCCCGTAATTCTGTGATATTGCAAAGAAGTTGAACAACATTGGACCCAAAATTGATCCTTGCGCTAGCCCAACATTAACCACTTGGACCAATAAGAGAATGATTATTAGCCCTGACATATACTAACCGATTCCTGGAAGATGTTTACTATATTATCTGCAATGTAATCAGGCATACGTAAACCACAGAGTTTTTGAAACAAATATCCAAATCAACCGTGTTATACGCGTTCTTGAGATCGAGAAAATTACCCCTACATACAGATTCCGAGAAAAATCTACTTGAATTCCAGTAATCAAGTCTTACCGCATCAATTGTGCCTTATTTGATTACGAAAACCGTACTGTTGGATAGGAAGTACGTTGTTCTTCTCAGAATCCACCATTCTAGGCGACCTTTAATTATATGTTCATAAGTTTTTAAAATGCAAGATAACAACGATCGGACGGAAGTTTTCAGAATTAGCTGGAATTGGTACGACTACTACTCTTTTCAATTCTTCTAGTTCCGCACCATCCAACCACATCGCATTAAATATTGACAAACAAAATCACGGATCTCTAACGGCAAATATTTGAGCATAATATAGGAAATGTTGTCGAAACCGGGAGCAGTATTTTTGATGTACTTAACGCTAGATTTAATTCATCTAACGAGAAAGGATGGGTTAAAAAGGGATCCTGAAACAAAGCGATTGATTGTAGGTTTTTTTGTTTCACTACTGTAATGGGTGCTTATAGAATCTAAAAAGGAAACTGCCACTTGTTCGTCAATAAGTGGGTGATTATGTGTGGCATCTATGAAACTTCTTGATAGTACGCCAAATTTGCCTACATGAAATATCTTTGCTTAGGTTAGTACAAAAATTGACCCAGCTGCTCCTCTTCTTTTTCTTAAGGAAACGTTTACTGTAAGCTATTGCTTCTTGAGATTTAATATAATTCTCAAAAGAAGGGCACCGCTTATATTGCTTCAAAAACACCCTCCGCTCCGCCACCACCTTCGAGCACTCCTCATCCCACCAAGGCGGCGGCGGCTTCCGACGGGGTTTGAACGGCCTTTTCTCTTTAAAACACTTCTCTGCGGCTTTCGTGAGAAAATCATACAAAAAAGCCAATTTTTCCTTAACAGTGAGAACTTGCAAATGTTGGCGAAAGTGTACCTTACAATATTCTGTGAACTTAAGAAGGCCTTCGTTTTCAATCTTCCACTTTGTCGTGGGATAAATGGTAGTAATATCAGATGAACCTAAATTCATAGTGATATGTAAAGGGAAGTGATCTGAAGAATAGGTATCATCGACAACTCTCCAATCGAAATTGTGAGCTATCTCCGGTGAAACCAAAGATACGTCAATAGCCGAAACACACTGATTTGGTCTAGTAAATCTAGTTGCGCTACCGTCATTCAAGAATATCAGTTGATGGTTCTCAATTACCTTAAAAAGTATGTTACCGTCATTATCTGTTTTAGAAGAACCAAGGGCTGCATGATGTGCGTTGAAATCACCACCCAAAATAAAGGGCGACTTGATTTGAGATATTAAACCAATGTAGTCTTGGTAACTCACAAGTGCTTGCACAGGTCTATAGACCGACACTACAGATAAGTTAATCTGAGGAAGGAAAACACCACAAATATTAAGGTTTTCCGGCACGTGTGTAAATGTGAGTGGTATAGAAGTTATTAGCCTGTTGATTAAAATGGCTGTACCGCCGTATCCGTCCTCACGATCATCTCTATGTACCTCAAAAGATTTGAAGTGAATTTTATCCGATTCTTTATACCAAGTTTCTACAAATAAGTACAACATCTATAATCAACAGCTTTCTAGATTAGCTCGTTTTGCCTTAGCTGACTGCGCATTCCACTGAACAATATTAAGGATTTGATAAGCCATTGCGAAAAAAATATGTAAAAATAATGAATGAAGATAACTACTGAAGGTACTACTAGGAGCTGAATAAATTGGCGTGAAGAAACACCTTGAGATGTTGTGCTCCCAGAATCCTCCTGCGATGTAACAAATGTATAATTTACAGGATCAAGGCTTTTTTTAATCTTCCTGATAAGCCGCTTTATACGTGACTTAAGGTTACTAGATGTAATTATTCGCACCTGAATAAGTAAATCAACCAGCGACCAATATCATCAGTATACGCTTTAGCAACAAACAGAGCATCCTGCTTACCCTTGACTTCTTCCAAGAATCTGTCATGAAATTATGAAAATCAATCACTTCGACCTTGTCTGAGAAAAATCCTTGAATTCCGAGTAGGAAGACTGACTGTCAGATGGATTTGCCGTTTCTTTTTAGTTTTTGGTTTTATAAACCTGTGTTTATCATCTATCGTTAATTCTGACTGAGGAATAGATTCTTCAGCCGAAAACAAGGTGGACTCTGAATCAGTAGGCGTAGACGGCGCTTGACGTTTTTTTGAAGACTCGCCAAGATCTAATTTACAGATACCTTGTTCTGTAGATGCCCCCGGGGGCTTCCCCCCTACTACCGCAAGAGAAGGGCAGGGACTTGGAAAACGGAACGGCCCCTGCTCCACGCCCCCTTGTTATAAATGTCATTACTCGATGGACATTTAAAGAAAATTTTCCTACTTTTTTGCATTGAAAAATCTTATTTCCTCCGACGTTAGAAATACTCAAAATAGATTATCACGAAAATGGATGAGTAAATGGGCAGTCCCCGTGATCCCGAAAACTCATACACTTGAGAGAAAACTAAAAATATGTTTATAACCCTTTTAGGAATACCGCCCAAATGAATTTTCACTGGAAAACTATTTTGTCCAATCTGTTTTAATTTCCTTTTCAAAATTTCGTGGGGAAAAGATGGGGGTTTTGAAAGGATAAGTTTGGCCGGGGAGACAAGTCTACGAGCGGGGATAAAGGTTCATTCAATCGTAAGCCCCCAGAATAGACATGAAAGATTCAAGGTTTCTTTTAAGAAAAAGATACATACTCTGTTGTTAGAAACCCAGATGCAAAAAAAAATGTTTTTCGGGATTTATTGACACCAATTAAAGTCATTTTTAAAGGGGATTTTCAATTGCATCAAAACTATGGCCTGGTTTCTCGGGTTAAATCTAGACGGTGAACCGCTCTTGACATTTGCAAAGGACTGTGTGTTGTTATTACTGACATTAAATTCATCAATGGGAAGATTTTGATTCAATCCGGTCACCTCCCGGCGAAGTGCCGGCACAACACCTGGGTTCGAAGCATGCTGCCCCAGTCGATCGACAGACGCCCCAAACCCCCCGGATGCAGCACGCACTGCGTGCGGGATGCCGGCTTGGGCCTAACAAACAAAAAAGATCAAAGTTAAAAGGAAAAAAAAATTAAAATCACTTAAAAGCAAAGGAAATTTCTAATGAAAAAAAAAACAACACATGAAAAAAAACTTTTGCTTTATCCCTTGGACATATCCAACAAAAACCCAAGAAAACTTATAAAATAATCACAAAAACACAGAGGAAAATTAGAGCCAAGCTAAACACGTGCTTCTTATTCACCTCTAAGTGCGACTCATAACTAGAGTTTGTAGTAAATAAAATTTTTTTACCGACAGACATTAGTACATATTGGATTTTCAAGTTGTCAAAAATCATCGTGATCAGTAGATTGGGCCACCCCCAAGGGGCGCGGCGTTGTTTCGATTAGGCCCGGGTTTCACTAGAGCTTTGTGTGTAGATGCTTGCTGTCGTAAATACTTTTAGGAAAAAAAAGAAAATAATGCGTGCTCAAACATTTCCCATTTTAAGAGTCCCCTAAAATCCAAAGTGAATAATGTCTGTTAAATATCTGCAACATTAGATATGTTTCAACAGTTGTTTGCAGACCGAGTCCCGGGCGGGGAAAAAAATGTTTTATATGCAAAGAACGCGTTCTACATCTAGTGACGTTATATTTGCGAAATTAAAATATTTTAAGGTTCTGTTGACGCACCTTCGATGTGCAAGGGCCCCAAAATCAGAATTTTTCCTTAAAACACTTTTAAATTTTTCTAAATAACAAACATTTTTTTTTCTATCGCGAAACTGTGCGGAACATGTTGCACTATTTTAAGATTTTCTGGGCCCCAAGGATCTTGTAACTTTTCTATTGCCTCCGCTAGTCCAAATAATTGTTGTGAATAATTTTAAATGGTTTTTTTAAAGGGGTTTTCTCAATAGCGGCAGCCCCTTTGGGTGAATTGTAAAAACCCCGTTCTTAATATTCTCATAATATTTATGATAATAAAGCGCAGCATTTAACCCAAATTCCCCAATGTAAGAAAAGGGTTTTGGTGGCTCAGGTATCGGGGGGACAGTTTGGGAAAATTTGCGAATGTTTCGGGTATGCGCTATTAAAGTGTCTCTTAGGATAACATTTTCTGATACCATCTGCCCAAGATTGCGAGCATGAATTTTACACGTAATGTGTAACAAGTTAACAGAATGTTTTTAAAAAAAGGTTAAAAAACCCATGTTTGCGGCACCATCATAATTTATGAGTGATGGTGCCGCAAACGTGATTTCTGTTGTTAAGTTGTTTCAAAGAATATTTTTATTACGCAAATATAACGTCACTAGATGTAGAACGTTCGTTCTCTGCATAAAAAAATTTTTTTTTCCTCGCCCCGCACTCGGCCTGTCGAAACAACTGTTGAAACATATCTAACGTTGCAGATATTTAACAGACACTATTCACTTTGCGATTTCACGGAGGATTCTTAAAATGGTAAGTGTTTGAGCACGCATTATTTTCTTTTCATTTAACAGCTACACGAAAGTATTTACGACAGCAAACATCTACGCACAATAGCTCTAGTGCAAGCATGTCAAACAGGCGGCCCACGGGCCGCATGCGGCCCACTGAGCATTTTCCTGCGCCCCGAATCAATTTTGAAAACAGCCAGATAACGCGGCCCGCGAGCGTGTTAAAAACCGTATTAGAAAACGCGCGCGCCGCAACAAGGTGCGCGCACACACGCGTATCACTACGATCGATCTATCTCGGCTGTGATCGGCCGCACGGGGTCTCCCCCCCCGCCGCGCCGTGTGCCGCCCCCAATCGCTTGATTGTCCTTGCCCTTACGTACGTAAGTTTTCTTGTGGTTTTTCCAGAAAGTTCTATCGCGCGAAAACAAATGACGCTATTTTGAACATTCTAGAAAAGAACTGTCGAGAAATCACTTTTCCCGGTATATAAGCCAAGACCGCTCGGTTGAGTTCAGTCAGTTCAAGGAATTGCGAGTTCAGTTGCGTACTTATTGTTACAACACGTAACGGTATTTATTGTTAAAATAAAAAAGTTTTCAAATGTCTCTTTAAAAACCAAGTGGAAGTAAGAGGAAACTCGCAGATGAGCATCGTATTTTTTTTAAAAAAAGTAAATTAGATTTTTTTTGCTGTGAAGTAAAAGAAAAAATTTTTATTTGTTTGATTTGTAACAGTACAGTCGGTGTCCCAAAATTATATAATATAAAACGACATTATGATTGTCATAAAACTAAGTATACAGGCATGATTAGAAACGAAAAGTTAAATGAGTTAAAATCAGGGTTTAAAAAAAATCAACGCTTATTTTTAAAGTCCAAAGCAAGAAATGAATCTGCTGTTCAAGCGAGTTACGTACTGTCGGGTTGATCGCAAAACCTCAAAACCATTTGTTGAAGGGGGAATTTTATAAAAGAAGGGCCTTTGAAAGGCCGCAGAAATCGAAAGTCCCCGGGAGCGTGAAGGCTTTTCAAAATATATCCTTGTCCCAGAATACTTCGCTGAAAGAGTTACTGAGTTGGCTCCAATATGGATGAGATAAAAACAAAATCAGACTCTTTCATTGCTTTTTCGTCGTGTGACGAAAGTACAGATGTGTGGGTGGGGGGGGTTGTTTTTATTGTGCTGTTGATAGAGATATCAACGTTTATGAAAAAATTTTTTTTAATTATTTCCCCATTGCATGATACAACAACTGGAAGGATATTTTCAATGCTGTTTACGGACTTCTGCAAAAGTACAATTTAGATTTGTCAAAACTGTGTTCCGTTGCAACCCCTGAGCTCCTTCCATGACTGGAGTAAATAATGGCTTCATTAAAATATTACAGACAAAGGTCAAACCAGATTTTCATCATGTGCACTGTAAACCACCAAGAAGTTTTATGCTCAAAAGTGATCAAGTTGGAAAAAAGTTTTAAAATCAGTGAAAAAAATTAAACTTAATAAAGGGGGCCTGGCTTTAATAAACGGGGAGTTTTTTGCGTTTTTTCGTGATTTAAAAAAGTGAGTACACTGGTTTACCTTATTATGCAGAGGTGCGATGGTTTTTGTGTTCTTTGGGTCTCGATCGGTTTTGGGAAAATTAAAGAAAAAAATACGAAAGGACAAGATGTCAGCTTATTATCCGACGTACCTTTTTTCAAGGGGGTTTCATTTTTTGGTAGATATCACCCAAAAAACTTGTCGGCAAAAAACGAAATTCCAAGGACCACGTCAAGTTATAACAGATATGCATGATCATTTAAAGCTTTGGTAAGAGGGTGCTTTGGGAAAAAAAGCAGGGGTAATCGGTCACATTTTGACTTGTAAGGCGGATTGGAAAGTACGAGTGTCCCAATATCATACAAAATGTATACAGAGAAAATGGGAGGCATTCTGGCAGAATTTGAAAAGCGTTTTCAAGATTTTAAGTACCAAGAAAACAATTTTTCTTTATTTACCGGTTTTTGCACTGTCGATATTGATAAAGTTCCCCCTTGCCTGTTCAATACCAAGAAATAAAAAAAATTGCCTGTAAAATCCTGTCAATGTTTGGAAGTACCTATAAGTCTGAACAATTATTTTCTTTGAAGGGGCCTTTTCCCGGATCGCGATTGACGGACGAAACTTGGACGCAGTTTTTTAAAAATTATTTCCCCCGATAAATTCACGCCCAAATTTGACAACTTAATTAAAGACAAAAAATGTCAAATATCTGGCAAAAGAAGTTTAAAGTTTGTGTTTTTTTGTAATGTCCTTTTTTTTGTTTAATAAATATAATACTTGTCTTATAATAGTACTTTTTTTCGTTAAATTTTTTGTTTGTCTTTTTTAAGATTAGGTTTCCCATGTCTTAATGCTTTTAGCACCAGCGACTTTGAGTTTGACATGGCTGCTCTAGTGAAACCCGAGGCCTAATCGAAACAACGCCGCTGCCCGTTGGCGCGCGTGGCCAACTCTAGTGATCGGCGTATTGTTTGCAGTTGTTTTTGTGATACCGTGAATTGTCTAGCAAATTTTATATATGCAGTCACAGTTAGTGTGTATTTTGCAAATTGCATAAAACTTTGTAGTGGATCAAGATAATTATAGTTTAGTAACTGTATTATTTCTTATCTCCTTTGTTAAATTTTTACCGTTTGTAGATTTCAATAAATTATTTCACTGTGATATCTTGTTTTCAATTACAAAGCAGAAGTATCAATAAAAAAGAATTAATTAAAAAGGAGCAAGCCTTTTTACTAAGTATTTCGCTGTCCGTACGCAAGATGACGCTGAATATAGTCCTAAACTTGTAGGAAGATATGTTCTGTGATATGTTTACACACCGAAATAGCTATACCGTAATGTTTTCAAGAGCCATAAATGATCAGGCATGCATATAAAATTCAAACTAGTTACAATCGTAAAATTATTTTGATTTAAAGAATGTTGTCATGTATCATATGTTTTCGTGTATACGTTTTATTCCTAAATAGTAATAATTGTGTTTGTTTCAGTTTGCAAAAGCATCGATATAAGGAATTCGATCAGAATGTTTGACCAACTTAAAGGGTTGCCTTGTAAAAGGGATATGTTAAAATTTTTTATTTTCGATACATTAGATTCGTCCGATTTCGCAAACCTAAGCTTTCCAGAATTAACGGAGATTACTGATTATTTGTTATTATTTCGAGTAAGCGGCCTATTAAGTTTGGGGCAACTATTTCCAAATCTAGTAGTGATACGAGGGTACCAATTACTTTTTGGATATGCTTTTATCGTCTTCGAGATGCCTAGCCTCCAGGAAATAAATTTGTACTCGCTAACCGACATAATGCGTGGCTCAATTAGGATTGACAAGAACCCCTCTTTGTGTTTTGTTACACCTGACTGGGGCCCGATAGCTCAAAGAAAACGGGGCATTTTTTCAAAATATTTAAACCGGAGAACAAAATTTCCCGTATGCGCCGGTGAAGATGGATAAGTAAGGAAAAGATGCCAGATGAAATTCCAAAACAAGTCAAAAAATGTATCTTTTTAATAATAGTTTCAAAAAGTTTAAAAAAACGCAAATGTGATAAAAAGGGGTTGCTGTGATGCAAAAGTTTAGGTGGATGGGGTTTTATGATCTTCGAAATGATAGGGGCAAAACTTTTTATGGGGGGAAAAGGAAAGTAGGACTTGCCTTACGAACTGCCCTTCATCTTTATATGAGGTATTTATCACTTTTATTCAGCACCGATTACTCAAAGTTAAAAGTTTGTAAGTTCTCGCCGCGATAACATAAAAGTGTAACTTTTATTAATTTAGTTCGCATGATATTTTCAAATGCCCTTCCTCAACCTGTCAAAAGGTTCGAGCTTAAATGACATGATGCCCTGAAATTAGTATATATCTGTTTTATAGTATACTTATGAGTAGAGTAACCAAAACTTGCGGACTCGCATAGGCTGGTATTTGGGGTTTAAAATAAGAATACGAAAAATTCATAAATAAACTTACTTGCTAATTATTCAACAAATTAGAGGCATCAAGATGTGAACTCTACTGTAAACTTGCATCATTGCATATGTTTCCCCGTTACCCAAACCTTGTGCGTCGACAAGAAAAATATTCTTATACATGAAAACGATCTCTCCACATCAAAAGGGAGTTACATTTGCATGTAGAAACTTTTTTTCAAAATCACTTAAAAGTTCACTATTCTTCCCTTATTATAAACGGCCTCTAAAGTATTAAAATCAAATTTTCCTTAAACATCTGCCAATTTTTGACTAGCGCATAATCCTGGCGTATCATTTAATTTGAATATATTTTTTACACTCTCCACTATGTCTAAAGATTTCTGCAATTTCGTACATTGTATTTTTCTGATGGCATCTAGTAATATTATAATTGGTACATATTGTTGTTAAATCTTCTAAAAGTTGAAATTTGAAATTCTCTTTGACTTTCTCAATTCTTTGGATTCTTCCCGATTAAATCGCATTATAACTGATTGAATTTGTTGAAAATGGATCAAATGTAAGAAGCTGCTGTTAGCCAAGTCCCCCATCGCTTTAAAAATTGGTTCAGGAGGTTCTGGAATACCTGGACAAAATTTGAAATTCTTTTAAACGTTTAGGAGATTTGAAACACTGCTTTAGTACTTCCCAAACATCATCAACGTTTCGTATGTTCGAACAACTTCACCAACTAAATGCAAAGCATGCAGCATGTAGGTTATATGTATTAAGTTAGGAAATATATGTTTTAAGGATCGTCCAACACTTAACATCGTTGCTGCACTATCTGTCACAATCATCACAACTTGATCTTGGGCAATTTTAAATTTTTTCAAAGCGTTCGATCATTTTTTGAATATTTTCCGCGGTACATTGTTGAACACGTTTGCAAGCTAACAAATATCGAGATGCTGTGTTCTCGCTAGATAAAACATTGACTATTACATTCACAATACTGTTTTCTTTATATCGGTCGTCTCTTCCACGGTAATCCATATTTTTTGGAACACAAATCATGTTTACACATTTTCTAGCATCTCTTTCATTCGCGGCAAATGATTCTGTAATTGTGTTTGTGAGGTAATGGGTACTTTGGAACGTATTGTCGCCAAAACGATTTAAAAGCTGCTTTTCTCACCAACGACAACGAAGTTACAAGAGGTAAACATAATTAATAAATGTATGAGGAATAGTGTATAAGGTATTTCAGTTCTTGCATTTCTCATATCTTAATACCATTGACATGCCTCTGGCAATCAGTTCTGTCCAAAGCAGCCAAACGAGCATTGCATATTAAGCAAAAACTCCCTACCGTCATATTTTAAATGGGAAAAAGTGACACATACTTATGCACATTAGAAACAAATCTATTACGAGGCGTTGTTTTCTTAGGTATGTAAATATTAGTTCTATATGAAACGATACACTAATTATGTACTTGGTATAATACTACAACACACAAAAACACCCAACTCTATTTTCAAAAGCGACACGTAAGTACAAAACCCTTGACCGTTCGACTAATCTCTGCAACCGGGACTAAAACGAAATCTCTCTCAGGGGGTTTAACATGATTTATATTCAAGGTCGACACTACATGCCTGCTTCTCTACCGGTTTAGTTTATTTATGAATTTTTCGTATTCTTATATTAACCCGTAATACCGACGCCTATGTGAGTCCGCAAGTTTAGGTTACTCTACTTATGAGATATGTATAAACAACAGAAACTTGTTTGCACTTGGTTCGAAGTAAGGGCATCCTGAAAATCCATATTTGGATGAAACTTTATGCGTTGTTATAGTAGCTTCAGATGCCAGCATATATTTTTTATGCCCCCTTATTTAACAGAAAAAATTTGTTTAGTGTACATCCTCAAATTTTATTCCGCTTCATTTCATTTGCTCTGATGTTAAATATTTGCTTGATCTGATAACCTTAACCCGTGTAGAATTTACTTTAAATTTTAAAATTAAATTAGAAATCAATATTTCCTTGTAAATTATACTCGCAAATAACATAACCAGAACAGTACGAAGATTTAAAAATTGTTCAAGATATTCTCTCAAAGTTTCTTTCTTACAGTCAAGATAAAATTTCGCTACCCCCTCCTCGCTCTCAAGCGGAGGAATAAGCGGCCCCAAAGGTTACCGATGTGGTTAGTTACGAAGTAGACTGCCTTATGTGCGGACGATCTTAATAAGAATTACGTGATTGACGAATACAAGATGTCCATTTATACAACAGCAGAAAAGGTTCAGATTATTCAGTGGTATTTATCTGGACTTAGCCGACAACAGACGATCACTCTCTTCTCTGTAGAGTATGTCAATCGGCTTATTCCAAGCGCACAGACGATTTCAAATATCGTCGATGCGTTTAAGAAATTTGGCTGTGTTGTCGGGTATTGCAGAAAATGCCACCAAATGGACGAACAGCCTCAAATCCCTCGAATTAATCCCGAATTATTTTGTATTTTTCTTTTCTTTCATTTCATCAGAATCTGTTTTTATTTTCGTCTTTAGAATTTCTTATTAATTTCGTATAAACTTCGTAGCAACAACATAAATATGCGAAACTCTCATTTTCAGCCGACCTTAAATTATTACGTGCGCTTTTCGCACAGTAGGTCTACATCTCAACATTGTTCCAAGTCGACTAGCATGTCCCGCATGGAATTGCTGGGATATCACTCAGTCCCCTCCACGCTCTCCTGGATGTACGGCGAGACAGCTCTCTCGCATGTACAGCGAGAGAGCGAGGAGGGGATACCAATATAGCTAATTTCTCATTTTCCCAATCTGTATATTGTTATGGTATTATTCTATTTCGCTTTTTGCGAAAGATATCTTTGTTGTGTATATTGATTTTCTAATATTTTCGTTTTCTTGCATACTGTTGTTGTTACTCTTGTGAGGCGAAGTTGTTGGTGGCCTTCCTTCTAAATTTCCCTAGTTTGATAGCTTATCCTTTTCTAAGACATCATCCTTCACAAAGTCTCTTTAGCAACAGAAGTCCAGGAAATCGAAATACTCCTATCATGTTCTAATATACACTGCGTTCACAGTGAAAGGAATGAATTCAATAAAAACTTTTAGTGAATAAAAATATTCAATTTATCATTTTGGTTCGCCATTTTTTGACCTAAACTACAACGTGGTATCACTCCCGGTTTGAGTGGAAGTAGCAATAACTCTACCATTTTAAATAGAACCCCTACATATATTTACGGATTTGGATAGAATAATAAATCCTTCATGAGATATTTTACAACAGAAAATTAGTAGAATACGTTTTGCAGTTAATACCTAATGAGATCAAATAAATTGGTATTCCAAATCAATAATTCTATCCGCTACAACGAAATAAATTGGAACGTATAATTTTTGGAGCAAGGTTATACAGAATTCTCGGGGTGCATTTGAAATTTTGTAAATTTAAAAATAAATACCCATGAAAGTTCAAATTCGAAAGTTTTCCTTTAACCATAGGATGCATGGGTGTTCGGATATACAGATTAACATTTCTCGGGTCTTTCAGGCCCGGTTGTTCTTTTACTCTGTTAAAAATATATAAGAATATGAAATATATTTAAATCATTTATTTGTGCGTGTAGAAATCTTAAATAAAAACAAAACCTCTAACTAAAGATTACAGCTCTTATAAATGTAAATACATGTTCAAAAGTAGCAATTTTTACAAATTCTTACACTATGTTCGTTGCACACATTATTGCGACACTTTTCACAAACTAGTTTGTTTTTTCTGTCTAAACTAGATGGACACATGCATCTCTTTCTTTTATTCTTAACAGCATCAGTCGCAGTTTTTTCGATGTTAATAAATTTGTTCATACAATTCATTGAATTTCTTGGTATTTTCGGATTTTTTGACCTCCTTATCATATGCGGTATTACCAATTGCTCAGCTAATTCCTTAAAAATAGTCGTCTAGCGTGTGTTACATTCCTATGATAATCAGGTTTCAACGTGGAAAATATAATAAATGCATTTAGTGCTGCAATATCGATCATATTAGAAAAAAAACGCCATAGGCCAACGCCGTTTTCCTTTTTCATGTATATTGGACGTTTTGATCCATTACGTCTACTCCCCCCTTTGGTCTTGTTATAATAAAGTATTAATTCCAGTTTCTGCTTAACATTTTCACTTACAGACAGGTCATTGTGCATGGTGCTGAGCAAAATGACTTGCTTTTCTTAGGAATGTAGCCAACCATAGTCATTTTGTCATAAAAGCCAAATGTAGAACAGTAGACCAGTTTGTTCTTTGCATCTCTTATTTCATTTGGTATTTCTCTCTTATTTTTTGTTGTGTTCCAACCACTGTTAGGTTCTTTTCTAATAAACATTTAGCCAATGGAATGCTTGTAAAGAAGTTATCCATTGTAACATTTAGTCCAGAGAAGTGGATGCTGCGTACTAAGTTTTCACTACTTCAGAAGCAAGATTTGTATGGATAGGTTGATTGGGTCGTCGTCCGGTATCCATTCCATCAATTGCAAATCCTGATTCTGACTCACACATCAGAAAATCTTGATACCGTATTTTGACGGTTTATTTGGCATATACTGAATAAATGAACATCTCCCCCTATACGAAGTAACTGCTCGTCAATGGTAACATTTTCGTTTGGCACCAAAGATGACCTGCATTGTTGTAAAAATAAATTCCAAAATACGATATCGGAGCTAATCTATCGGTCAAAGGCGAAAATCAAGGGTCTTTTGTCATCAAACC
>JAROYC020000014.1:7836082-7866217 GCA_029619255.2 Dynastes hyllus
AAAAAATAGTGGCGCTTGTTTTGTCGGCATGTTTTGGACGGGTTTTCAATTCATCATTTCCATTGGATAACGCCTTTCAGCTGCAAAAAAAGGAACAGTAACACAATAGAGCAAATATTCTATCTAGAATGGACACAGTTCATCACTTCTTCTTTCCTACTATCGCCTTAGAATTAAGTTCCATAAACCAATCTACATAGTGTTTTTACCTTTTCAGGTGCAGCACTACATTTCTTCAGTTTTGTGTCCACCTCCTGCAACGTAAAGATCCTCTGATCTTGATGTATCTACGTAGTTATATACACTTTTCAATTCTGTTTTCTTTCTTTGGTTACTTTTATTATATACGCAAATAGAACACAAATGTTGGGTTAATATTGGCACCATATTGGCAATGTATTGTAATGAGTAAAGCATGACAAACGGTTGCACACGGGGGGGTGTATATAAATATGTGGATGTAGAGTTCAGTAATGCGGTAGACATTGAGGAGTTCGGTCGTTCGGTTATTTATCGGATTCTCATCGTGTGTTTTCGAAAACATGCGGCGTAAGCCTGGTGTACCTCTTGCATCGCGTGTGAAGAAATATATTTGGCGTTTCCCTAGTTTGGAATTTATAGGTTCACACATTCGTTTCAAATTTTGCGATATAAGGTTGTTAGGTCGCACGACATATGAATGTAGAAGTCATATTAAAAGCAAACGTCATGTATTGAATTTAAGAAACAATATTCCGTACTGGCAATTTTTGTATGACTTTATTTTTATGTTGGGCTCGTGCAACATCCCACAACACCTAGTAGATAATGAAAACCTTCATCTTTTTGGGAGAAATATGTTCCATCATAGAAGCTACCAACAAAAAAACAATTGCGGTACAATTTACCACATGTGTAAAGTACAATAAAAGACTGTATAAAAGACGAGTTGAGAAATCAAAAAATCTAGCTCACTGTGGACGAAACTACTGATGTTCAGAAACACAGCGTGATTCATATTGTGGCGCGTCCTTTAAAACAATTGGTCACAGCTTCTTTGTTAGCCGTAAAAGGATTGAAAGAACTGATCGAAACCGTTATAAACATATGTTAAAGAAATTTTGATCGTAGAGCCCAAATCATCATGTTAGTTTCTGACGTAGCCGCAACAATGCTGAAAGCTGGTAGGATGTTAAAAGATGCTTTCCGACTCTTCTTCACATAACATGCCTCATACCCCATGTCATCTCGTAGCAGAAACAATTCGAAGCAAGTATCCTGGGGTGAATGATTTAATATCATCTACCAAAAAAGTGTTTGTGAAATCTCCCAAACATATCCGCCCATTCAAGCAACTGTATCCGTAAATTCCGCTACCACCTCAGCCTGTATTGACACGAGTAAAAGATGTCATTTTCAAACTTAATTATTCTAATTCTCAAGCGGTTCGCGAGAGTCAACAATTTTTTTCCGATTCGGACGTTCAAAAAGAAATAGATGACATTTCCATAAACTATTCTGTAGTGACACAAACTATTTCGCAGTTAGAAAATACTCACTTATCTATACAAGACTCGTTAAATAACATCAACAATTTAGAGCCGCTCTGAAAGGCTTGACGGATCCTAGGACTAGAAGTCGCGCAAAACTTTCGTGCAGTTTTAAATAAAAATCCGGATTTGAAAGATTCGATTTTATGTGAATTAAAGACTGCACAGTAGAGATACGGAGTATTTGAATTTCGCAGATATTACTTCATTAGATGCTGAACGATCATTAGCAAATATCAAAACGTTTTTAGACCGTCGTCGAGGCCCGACCGAATCGACAATGGAAGCATTGCTTATGTTGCAGTACTACGCGGCGTACCATGGCAGTCGCACATTACCGCAGTGGTCATCGATACGTCAATAAAAGGTAACAATCTATTATTTTTTTATTAATACTGCGTCTACTTTTGCGCGGTACGCCCCGGACGGTTCCACTAGTTTCTCGAACATTATAAATAGTACGCACACCGATCAACCGATAATAACCGAACGTCTACTCGATTTCTTGTATGTACATAGTAAACACAGCTCCTTTCACGGCGCCTCTGCGGGTGCAACCGTTTGTCACGCTTTAGTAATGAGGTATTAATCAACATATTTTATAAACTAGACACAATATTGTTACATAAAATATCTTCTTTCAACATTACTGAATAATAATGATATCAATTAATAAGAGCGTTGATTAGACCAATGTCGGCTCGAAATTGGTCGACAATATTGAGTTAAAATAGCGAGTTATTAAATATGCGTTTCAAATATTACTAAATGTAAAAATTAGGTTTTTTCTTAGTTCTAGTTGAGACTAAACTTTGCAAATGAAAAGGCAACACAGTATCCTAAACAAAAAAAAGAAAGTTATTTTCCGATTTAGTAATGTTTATATTTAATTTAGAAACTTGGCATTTAGTTCGATATTAATACAATATTTAAAACGCAGGTTCCTTATTCCTTTAAGTATAACATATATCAGCAACAGTAGTCATGGCTTTGAAAATACTTGAGTTATGAACCTTAGAGGAAAAAGCTATGGTTTTATTTAGACGATAAGGCATTGACTTATAATATACTCCAACCAGATTTGCATATTTACGCGTTCACCATTTATTATGTGCCAAATAGAATTATGTATTACGATGTATATTAACTCTAGTTATATAGGGTGTGTCTGAATTGCTTTGCTAAACTTTACCAAAGTGATGTATGGAATAAAACTGTAAAGAAGTGCCTATAAACTTGTATCCAACACTGCGATGGCGGTTTTGCGCCTGTTAATTGTAACATTTCCCATGCACCAACCGTGAATAGCATCGAGCACTTTCTGCAGGATAGCGTACGCTTGTACTTCACTCCCAGTGCATCTACGACCACTGTCAGGCTTTTTACCAGAAGCGACCATAGCCGGGAGGAGAGAACCCCTGAGGATAACTTCCGTCCGGCCTGAAACGTGTAATCTAGGAAGTTGAATCTAAAAGATGCCCAAATGTAAAAAAAAAAATAAGGATGCCATCTTAATCTTTACACAAATATAAAAATTAACAAACAGACAAATCCAGCACACTGGAAAACTTTTCTAGTTACTAAAAACGTTAATGTACAGTATCTTACCCACAATTAATAACTCACACATAATAGCATTCAATATTTACATGTTACGCTATCCATATAGGTGTTGGAGTGCATTAAGATAAGTATCTTTAACATTGGCGCGGCATGGTGAGATATTGTTCAATGCATAGGAATATAAAATTTTACTTACGAGGGATACCTTTTTTACAAAAACAATGAACGAAAAAAAAATCGTTTTAGTGTTTTTCAAATATTTGCTGTTTTTTCTGCTATATTTTTAAAATATTTGCTATTAAGATTTATACACTTTTGCATACCCTCGAATCAATTCTCGGAACATTTTTTCCGCTCTGAAGGTGGTACCTCCAAAACGTTTTTGAAGACTTCAACAACTTCTTGAGGTGACAAAAACCGCTGTTCACGCATTTTTTCCTTGACATTCGGGAAAAAATAGAAGTCGGCGATAAATCTGGCGAATATGAGCAATGAGACATTAATTCGATGTTTCTCTCCTTCAAATAATCAATTGTTTGATATGCTGTGTGAGAGTGGATATTGTCATGATGAAGGATGATGTGACGTTGTTTTTTTTTTCTGCTTTGGTTAAATTAGACAGAATCTGTCGGGAACAGATCTTTTTCACACCTGAATGTTGATATAAAATCGAATATACTGCAGTCTTGAGTATGCCAAAGGATGCCTCTATGTCACGGTAGACCACATGCCGATTTTTCGGAAGAACAACCGATTTTGGTCGACCTTCACGAAATTCATCACTGACGGAAGCCCAACGATGACGAAACTCTGAAAATCAATTGTAAACAGCCTTTTCTGATGGTGCTTCGTTACCAAAAGTTGAACAAAGCAATTCGAGGCATTGTTGTTGTGTTAGGCCTTTTCTAAAATTGTAAAAAAAACTTAAACGTTCTAGTGGTCGTTTGTAAAAAATTACCACTTTACGACTTTCCAGAAATGTTTCTGACATAGCAGAATCCACTTTGATTGATACTGTTGGCACACTTAAGTATCTCCGTTAACGTTAATTGTCTAAATTGCAGGAAATCCTAGCGAAACACAAAGAATCTTACAGCTGCAACCATAAAAAGCAAATTAATTAAACGATGATGTCATTTCAATAAGTGATACTATGCAAATTAGTGTAATGAAACAATTTATGACATATGATGTAATATCATCGACAAATTCAAGCAAGCTATTTGAATTTGAAAGGTAATCTCCATGCACAACATACAATCTGGGCCAAAATGTTATTTTGTGTGGATTTTGAGAAGATTCTTCAAAATTAAAAGCCATGATTACATAAAAGTAAACTATGTGAGTCTATTTTAACAGAAATAGCAATTACTAAGTTTATCAGATAAGTGACATACTTATATTATTGTTAATATCCATGGAATTCTGAAAAAGACCTTGCTCGTACTCGATGATGCGTAACCACGGCCTTATATTCCTTTTATACCATTAAAAGTCCTACTAACCGCGTCGAAGGAAGAAAGAACAAGAGAGCAACTTTATAATACAAGACCACGTGCTCCCGTTACTCTACGATTGTTCGAAGCTAGAGCTAACTCATTTTGTGTGCACTTATAATTGAAATTCTCTGTCAAGGATTGTTTAATCCGGATGTTAATTGCTCGATGTGTAATATCGAGACGTTAAATTACCGCTGTCTTTGCATACAAGGATAATCATTAATAAAAACGGGTCGACCACCACGTATGTGCGTACGGTTTAATATTATGCGGTTGTAAATGTTGGCACACACATATTTGCTGAACGAATTTGAATTCTGACATCAAAGCCGATCTATTAACGCCTTGTACCGTGAGCGATAACGTTTGGATATTTTGAAAATTATTAATTGAATATGTCCAAATAAAATTGATTTATTAAGAAGTGTTTTGAGCACGTTATATTTTCTGTTGGCCATTCAACTTACTCAAGAAACCTACAAATGTTAGGAATGTGAAAAATTGAGAATCTTTTTCTATATAAAATGCACCCCCCAAATTGACTTCCACCATTTACAGCAATAAAGACCAAACCTAACAATGAGAGTGTTCATTTCAAATTTATTGATAAAATCTCTCTTTTGTTTATGTCTTGTTACCAAACCACGTAAGTTGAAAAAGGTGCTCCCAGAAAAGGAAAAGAAACATTTCAATGCTATATTAACAATATAAGGGTAAGGGCGATCTTTTAGTAAAGATTCTGTAATGTTTATGAAATATTGTACGTTAAAAGGTATATAATTGTATGGGTAAGTATGGTATCTGTTTTCCAGTTCCGTCGCTACTATCTAGGATGGCATGACTGTAACTACTGGCACTAGGTGGCGCCAGAAGATATTTCACTTGTTGTTTACGAAGATTAATGGTATAAACTGAGAGTTGTATGAGCAATGTAGCCAGGAGCAAAAAGCTTTAATGCTTTTTTCTTCTCATACTGTTTTTGCCGATAGTGATTCTATCAATACCAGCAGGGAGCTTTATTTAGCATTATCTTGACTATTGTTTCTAGGCACTTTTGTCATGTGTACTTCTACATTAGGTTCACTTTTGTTTGAAATTATTGGGGGAGAAATTTCACCTTAGCCTTTTAAAAGGGACAGGGCAAGGGAATAATTTACTGCATTATGTACGGATATGTCGTACTGTTTTAAACAAGCTAAGCGCAAGTAGTAATGTGCATATAAGTAATATGCATTTGAAGAATTCCAAGTAAAAAATGTTTTATTTTCTGGAATTAAGAAAACTATTTACTATCCTCAAGAAAATATTGTTTTCTGTTATAATGGCCGTTTATCTATATGTACTAAGAATCGCTTTCTTCAAATTTTTTGCAAAATTTTCGTGAATTAAGTTAACAAATGTCATAAACAAAGAAATCCTTTTCTTTTTATAAGTATATCCCCCCCAAAAGGGTGGAAAAGAACGTTTAACTTTATGAAGTGGGTTTTATCGCGAACGTATTTGATGTCTTTATAAATTACTAGTGGTAAATATAATTAATATTTGCGGTGAGTTACTATAATATGTACAAACTGTTATAGTATTAATTAGTGTATGTGTATTTGCTTAAATGTTGTGATAATTTATAAGAACTTTTATAAAAAAACGTTTCTCTTCCTTATATTGGTATGTATGTTAGCAAAAAATTATACTGCATCAAAGGAGACTATGACAATGTTGTCGAGCAAATAAACGCTTATTGGGCTTAAGGAAAACGTTTCTTTGTTTGTTCTGAAGATTTCATACATCAATAATTTAAAGGATACATTTCAAGAAGATAATAGACCTATACTAGTTGGTGCAGAAAGGCTTTTGGTCACTCCTAAGGTAAACAAGGTGAAAGGATCTGTTTCTTTGTGATAAACTGATATAGTTTCAATACTGTATTTGGCATAGAAAACAGTAAAAAATTGTTTTCATTTGATCATTTTCGAGGGATGATTGTCAAATAAGGTTCCCAAAGCCCTACAGCAGCAATAAGACGTGTTAGGCGAAATCCGACAACATTGGCGTGTGCAGCAGCTCCCCCACTTTATATACGTACCACTCCCGTCCCCGGGCCCCCGATTAGTGTTGGCTAAGCAGCCGTCCGAGATGGAATTTCGATCGCCGCTACCGCCAGGGGAAAATTTCGCCAACTGCGCTGTGATACGTTTTTTAAAAGCGAAAAAAGGTTTCACCTATAGACATTCATCGTCAATTAACCGAAGTTTATGGAGAAAAGGTATGGCCATTCAACACGTCCCCAAAAGGTGTAGGGAATTCACTGGAGATCGGACGGAAATTCACGATGAAAGCGGAGCGGAAGACTATCAGCTTCAAAGGGAAAACGTTGAAAAGGTCGAGGATACTTTCTTGAAGATCGGAGGGTCACCATTCGTCAACTCGCTCTTCGGATTCCTGAGATTTCCAAAAACCACAATTGAAAAAAATTTTGGGTAGCGGCAGAATTTTACAACATGGGGATACAGAAGTTGGAGCACCGTCTGCAAAAAAGCTTGGATAGAAAAAGGCGGTTATGTCGAGAAATAGCTTTAAATTTTTACCCTTTTTAAAGATGTGTAATGTTAAGGAAATAAAGAATGCTGTTTATTTTTAAAAAATATGGGAACCTTATTTTACGATCATCCCTCGTATATTATTTAAATTAATTTTTTTTAAGTATTTCTTCCAAAAAAATACATAGTTATCAATATTTTTGGACAAAATCTATGTAATTTCAGCTCGAAAATATTTTAAGAGCGCATTACATTGATGCTGGTCTTCTCAACAACAGCATGTACAATAAAACTACAAGACCTAAACCAGGAAAAAAAAACTTGCGTCCAAGGAGCAAATCAATGCAATTAAAGCTAAAAAAGAACCTAGCCGATTATTTAATCCACAGTATTATAGCGTAAAAACACTCATTATGCACGAGGAAGATAAAAATTAGACATTAAAGCTATTATTAAGGATTACATCACGTCCGACATCATCTCGTTTTGCTCGCTAGCCACTAGACCGTAATTAAAACTGATTAAAAATTCTTCCTCGCTTACATTCCTTATTATTACAAAGCACTTCCGAGCGGATAGAAACAACCGCGACGGGTTTCCATAAATTTCAACAATGAAATCGCGATTATTACTTACCATTATTATTATGAAGTCTTACAACATAGCGTGTAGCATTCTGTAACGAATACGATAGGATGTTGGATCGAATAGCTTCATTTAGAGAGGTACCTGTATTGCAGAACAATTGATACAAGGAAGTACACCGCTGTTCGTAAGTATTTTACGTGACCAGAGAATAGTTTCTACGGATAAAGAATCAATTCATGCTTATTCAATTTATTACACGCAGAGAAATGGTTTCTTGCATCAAGAAAATAGATTCTCTTACAAAAATCAGTCTCTATTCAAGAAAATATTTTTATTTCAATGTTGTAAAAATGTATAATACGAGGTGTGGCAATTAAATAACCGGACTGGTGCTCCAAAACATTTTATTGATCACCAATGACATTACAAAGTTTATCCCCTTCAATGTACTCTCCTTGCCGATCCCTACAACGCTCCATACGAATTTTCCACTGTCGAAAACAGTGCTGGAAGTCCGTTTCTGTCAGCTTGTTGAGAATTTCCGTCGCTTTCGCTTTCACCGCTTCCACACTGTCAAATCTTGTCCCCTTAAGCTCCGATTTTACCTTAGGAAATAAAAAAAGCCACAAGGGGCCAGGTCGGGCGAGTATGGCAGGTGGTCCAACACGGTGATGTCGGATTTCACAAGGAACGCCTTCACTGACAAGGCGGAAAATTGCATGCAGCCATTAGAAGGAAAAGGTGAGAACGATTACACGAAGACGTTCAACTCTTACAAAATAGCGCAAAATATGTCAAAGCAAACCAAACTGGCGGGAAAACGCTTTGCAGATCAAGAGGAATTGCAAAATTCCGTTGTGGACTACTTCAAGCATCTTTAGAAACGTTGCCCCACAGAGGGTTTTATGAAAACTATGATGAATGCAGTTTTAATGAGAAAGAGCATATTTATGGGCTTATTTGGTAGCTTTATTTATAATATGTAGTTCATAAAAAAGATTTGACGAATTGATAAACTTACCTAATGTTATACTATGTTACAGGACTTTCTCATCAACCCAACAGCCTGCAGAATACTTCTGAACATTAGTGTACATACCGCAGAGATTGCGAATAATAAAACAGCACTAAAATAATTAATACGCAAGATATATGCGGTGTAATATCGAACTTATGGTCTTAGTAAACGATGTGTGTAAATTTTCAATTATGTAGTTCAGTTGTAGCAACGCTGTTTAGAAGTAAATTAATAAATATCTGTCTGCAGACATATACACGAGAGATATAATAACTGCAAAGGATAGATTGCTACGAACACCTTACGTTAGGTAATATCAATATATTAATAACGCATTATTAACGTTCATTGCATAAAACTTATCCATTTCCTAATAATAATATTGCATTATCATCGCAACCAACTGCAAGATACTTTTGGACAAAGACAATTCTCTTTGGAACGCAAAATTTCTCAGAGAAAGAAATAGTAAAAGGAGGGAAAACATTAGGATATAATACAGAGTAAGTTGCGAGGAACAGACCAAACTCGAGGAGTTTGTATTCCCCCCCGTCGTTTCTGCGGATGCAACCGTTTGTCACGCTTTATTAATAAGATCTCAAAAGCTTTCTTGAAACAAACCCCTTGTTTCTTCTGAACTTGTATTTGTTATATAAATATTATATATAAAAAAATCAATCTAAAACGTTGTTGATTCTTCAAGTATGTAGTATTGTGCTACCATTCTAAGTCATATAATTGTTTTATTATAGTTCTCTATCCACATGAAATGGTATACTATTTTCAAAAGATACTTTACACATATATGAATACCTGCCTTCTTTCTTAACTTGCACAGCCCCTAGATATATTGATTTTAGCGATCAACCCAGGCTAATAGGTCATAAATATTTCCCCATGTTGAAGGTAAACAAAACGTGCTAAACGCCTTGCGTCTCCCTTTCAGTGGAAATCATTAGCCTTTTAATAATTGAATATTTATTGACTATTGGCTTTTATTGTTTCCATTCCGAGAATCGCTTGATAACACTAAAACTTGATTCTATCTTATCGATTTGTGTATACACACAGACGTACACTTGAAGATAGCGATTAGTTGCCACAAGGACTGAATACATATAAAAATAGGTACTGAGCTAATCGAGGAGAGGTAAACGTGTGTTTGAAAACAGACGATGAAGCAATTTCTGTGTAGCAACGAGCCTATAAAATATTACGAGAACTGGCATAAAAATTTGGAATCACTAGCAGTTAATATTCATGGAAAATTTTAATTGGAAGATGATACTTTTGACAAGGAAATAACAAACAAAATTAAATATGGAACACTGTAACCCTTACTAACGAATCGACGTATGTTTTCAATTGATCAGGTGGGACTGTACAACAGTAATCTAAATGTTTTTCTTTGAAATGTTTGGTCTTCTCTCTGAAATGAGTATGATGTCTCTAGTTACTGCGACATCAATAGGCAGTACTCTTACGTACATGTATTAGAATTGTTTGGAGGTTTTATTGAGCCCCCCCCCCCCTCCCTCCCTCCCCCCAGTACTAATTTAGGATCTTCTTGCTACAATCCAGTAAAGTATTATAGCAACTATCTACAATAATCAAAATAATGAAATATTTTGCTGAATTAACTAGATATATTCATTTATCTTAACTTACCTTGTTCTTGTACACTAAACATTTCTATTAAAACCAAATAACTGCATTTCTCAGGTGAACTACATATATATTTTTAAATTAAATAAAATATTTGGTTAATCGTACAAGTTTGCGGCCATCACTCATAAACACCAACAGTTGGTTTGTTGAAAGTTCAATCTTTTCCAATGTATTTAACACTAACTTTACAATTACTTCGGCAGTACATTGTTGTATTCGCGGAAGTAATAAATTGAAAGTGACAATTAGGGTTCCATTGTACATGCCCTTATATTAACGACTGAATGTTTTTTGATCTGTCGTTTCGTCCCACATAACCAATTTTTTTCTCAACTCCTATTTAATTCTTTTTTTAACATATTCACGAAGATATATCCTTCGTAACGATGTCCGACTTGATAATTTGTACCCGAAAGTTATTCCAAAACAAGACAAACGCTTCCTTGTCTAGTAAATTAAACGGTATATTCATACAATAAAAGTAACACATAAATTTAAAAATAAATTTGTTATAGTCTCGTGTGAAGTTTTTTGAAGCATGCCGTTCACTGTTTACGTACCGTAGCAGTCCCTTTTGACCAACTCATCAACGGGACATTACATAGTAAAATTTTTTTAGCACCATCATACGTTAAGTCAGGAATGTCGGCTGAAAATTCTCTAACTTGGTCCGCCTTGGGTCGTTTGACACGAGAAACATTTCTACACGTACCGCGCTAATGGAAGGTCGAAGCCACCGAGGCTTGATGTAACCGTATAATACGACGCAGCTGCTTGTTGGCGCGCGTGGTCAACTCTACTTATTATCATTACAGTCTTTCAATGTTATTCGATTTTTTAACTCTTTTTGGTTAGAAAGGTAGACCATGGGGACATTAGGGACATACATATCCCCAATTAACTAGGAAATCAAATTTACCCATCTTATTTCATTAAATTAGAGCTTAAGAATGGAAATCTGTGTAATTTGCATCCTATGAATCGATTTAGTAAAAGTACTTACCAAGATTAACTCCAGCCGGTTTTAGAATTTTACTTACCTTCAATTAGGTTTAATTCTTGAATGAAAGCTTATTTGTCGTTAACGTTAGAATGAAGTCCAAATCGGTATTGTAGAGATAAAAGCTACTTTCATAAAATACTTGAACCAGTTCGCAAACCAGTAACAATAATTGTAAATAAGAAAGTCATCTCACAGTGTTTTTTGCAATATCTATAATAAAATATCGTTCTTAGCTAATCGTAAATTAAGTAAATGTCTTTGTGGGTAATAGTAGAAACCTATTATTAACCTAGTCAAAAAATATCCGGTTTATATTGTTTCATTTCTATGGTCTGCTGATTCTACATCCAAAGCACTTTATTATATTTTTAATTTAAAATTATCTAGAAAGGTTATTATTAATAAATTATCGTAGAAAACAAAAGGAAAGTAATATTTACAATCGTAGAGATCTAATAAATCAAATCGCCTTGCACGTTAGAAAATTAAATTTAAATTTAATTCATTAGATACAACTGGAAATAAACCTTCTCCATTTCGTGAGACGTAGTTTTTGAAGTAGGTATCTTTTTTTTGATAAACGCGATTATTAGATAATAATATTAACTTATAAAACCTCTACGTACTGCGCAATACCGTGTTATACTTGGACAAGGTCAGATGCTCGGCAAATCGATTTCAAATGACAAAACGCCGTGCTGTTGGACGAGCTCTAGGTTTAGGAAATGTACCCAGAATAATACAACATAAGCTGTTATCAAATACACACGTTAGATGTGGCCGATTGAGAAAATAAGTAAATAAACAAGGTTTATGATCCCAAAATAGGCCGTTTGCGACAAACAATAATATTTTGGATGTATTAAAGCTTCAAAAATTGGAACAGTTGACAAGAATGAGCTGGCAGGTGAAATGTGTTGATAGATGGATTTATAGTATAGTAACACTGAGAAATAATATTAATACGACTTGATTTCTAACGTTTTTGCTACAAAGTCACCAGCCATACGGATAATTCTTATTAATTCACAGCACTCTTATGTCGAGTACAGTTCGACATCAAATTTCTTACGTTTCAACTCCTATATCCAGCTGGAATTGACATGACTCCTAAATTAATTAAAGAGTTGGTGATAATTAGAGAGCGGAATTATGTGCATCGGAAATCGACAAAATAATGCGAATTTATGGCGCTTACCTCTTATGTTGCAAAGATATCAGTTGAAATTGAGAATTTTTCTAGCGTTTTTGACACAATTAGTGCAGTGTATTTGCGTAATATTCATTATCAAGTTACCATCATCTGTATCATCTGCGGTAATTACAATCTTATATAATGAAGTTAAGCTCTCATCAATCAACAGGTTAATCAATACATTATCAGCACATTGTACGTCGGCCACATCTTCAATATTATCGGCGATAATGCTTAATTTTTTTATTGTTTCTGGTATGTATAATTTTTCTAATATGTCGGGCAATTAAAAAACCATAAACTCTATTACTAATCTCAGTGAAAACTATTATGTCTTACGTATTCTTCACATCTATAGATGTTTTATTTGCTCTTCGTGAACTTTTTTGATTTGTCGGTTTGCGCAAAATGATGCTTGGGTTATATATTATTTAATAACCCACATACACTACACGGAAAAAATCATCACTAGAGAGCGGAATTATATGCATCGGAAATCGACAAAATATGCGCATATATATGCAGAAAAATTCTTCGAAATATGCACAATTTTTGCTAAATATGAAGTTTTATGCACATATGCTTTTGATACCGATTAACTTCTTGTTAAATGTTATAAAACAATAAAAATTTCCAACGAAGCATTTTACAAACGTTTTTGTTTTTTACTTTTTTCCCCAATTACATTTTAAAATCACAATTATATAAACACATACTTTCCTTAAAATTTGCTAAAATACATACTTAGACACTACATATTTTTATTATTAAAAAAATTTACAATTAAATGTTTTTCTAAATTTTCAATTTTAAAAAATTATGTCGCCTATCTTTAAGAATGCATTTATGTATCGAAAAACTTCTTTCAACATCAAGGGAAGATTTGCGTACTTTAATGCATTCATAATTTCAGACTTAATTCTATACTTGTTTCTGCTTCATCCATTTTTAATTCACCAGAAAATGCTGTTTTTTTGGCAAAAATTTTTGTATCCTACATTTTTTTTAAATTTTTTTTAAACTTTTGACTTATTGAGTTTCCTATTCTATCCAGAATATACGAAAGACTAAATCATTGATTAATTTAACTGATTCAGTTAGTGGCAGCGATTCTTTTTCAAGTTTTGTTATTGTCAAAGAAACAAATTCATAATTGGCTTTAATAAATATCAATTCATTAGGAAAAAGAAGAGTTTTTAAAAAATTTCTTGACATTTTGCAGAAAATTGCAGGTCATAGAGAATTCTGAAATAATGTTTTTGATTTCTGGATAATGGTTTGCATAAAATATGGCGGCATTTAACCAAGTACCCCATCGGGTAATGACGGGTTCAGGTGGTAAAGGAGTATCCGGCAGTTTTTTCTCTATAAATCTGAACTCTAAAATGATGATTTTAAAAAAATTTTTCTTTAACGTTAGTGTTTAAAAGATTTACTGTTGGAAATTGCTGCCAAATTTCCTCGGCCATCCCATTTAATCCATGAGCCAAACAAATAACATGTATTAAATTAGGGTACAAAAGTTTAAGTTGTTGACCCACTTTAATCATATATGCCGCTGCATCGGACAACATGACTAAAATTTTTCCTATGGGAACAACATCGGGAAGAAACAAATTCATGAAACTTTCATTAACAAATCTTAATATTGTGAGATGGTTTGTTTTTCCTAATTGTTTACAAGCAATTAAATACGGTCTACCAGGCTGTTCATTATTTAGATGACCAATTAATAAATTTGCTTTTAGCGGCCACAGGAATCTGTCGTTTCATCAACGGTAAAATATATACATATACTCGTTTTTAACAATTTCTCTAATGCTATTGATTGTCTCAGAATAAATATCGGTAACGTAACATTTTCATCTGGAATACTCTTTTGGTAGTACTTTTCTAAAACTTGCGGAAAACACGGATTTTGCAGCTTTTTGAGCGGTATATTGGCAGTAACCATAGCTTTGCACAAATCTGTGTTAAATATTTGTTTCTCACTTTGTTTTAGGGTTTCCCGGGAAAAGATTGTGTTAAATTCCCCTTTTTTGGGTAAGTTTTTAAAAGAAGTTTCCGACAGTTTCTTTTATGCATTTCAGTTGGAAAGTTGGGTGCCTTTTAAATTTGCGTTCAAGGCACCTGTAAAGAAAAAATATCACCGAAAAATTACAAGAAAAAACGTATATGGTTTTACAATTCTAAATACTAATGTATTATACACAAAAAAAAAACCTTTCCGTTTTCCCCCCATGCTTTGCAGAAAACTCTTTTATCCGTTAGAATAAGTTCAGGAACATTTTTGATCCACGAAACAATTAAACTTGTATCCACTTTTGGATTTTTCACTACTGCACCAATCTACTTCAACGTCTGGAAAACAAAAGAATAAGAAACATTTTGGTAAATACTTAGACTTCCTATGAATCAGACAGTTGCCGGTATGGGGGTTGTTGAGAGCCGACTCCGCATCTAATACATACGTGTCCGATAAAATGTTCGTTGGTAAAAGTTTTGTTGTATTACAGGAAAACACTAATAAAGTTCAAAGAAAAAAATTTTTTTTTTAAATTTGCTAAAAAAAGCACGAATATGCTCTAGTGTGCAAAAATATGCAATAATGCTGAAATATGAAAAAAATTTCTAAAATATGCGAAATATGCAATATCTAGTCTAAGTCAATCAATTTGAAAAGTTGTTATTCTCATATATACTGAAGTATTTGCTTGTCATATAAAAAATATGGGATATGCAAATTGCATAAATTCCGCTCTCTAATCATCACAGTTTTGCAAATATATGCGATGGTGTATATAGATAATTATTTTACTGTGCATACGTAGTCTAAGTTTTATTAAAACTGGTTCTTTCAAATTGGACATATTTTAATTGTTACAATAATTTCAGAAAACATCGTACATTATTTGGAAGAAAATTTGAAGTTGATTTCCGAGATCGACGGCTACCTCAAGATTGTAAGGTCATTTCCTCTAATTTCATTAAGTTTCTTTAAAAACTTACGGGTAATACATGGAAACGTTTTGGAAAGTGGAAGGTAAGCAATTTTTTAAACAAAAACCTCTGGGAATGGTCATCAGGATATTAGAACCACTCTTCCTGTACTTCCTTTTATTCATTCATTCTTTCTTGAGATCCTTTTTTATTCAGATTTGGTAAAATTTCCAACCCTTTCTGGTACATTTTTTTCTAAACGTGCCTATAACAGGCTCTAATATTCTAAAATATTGACACCAGAAAGATAAATAGAACAATGCTTATTTGTGAAGTTTGTTAATTTTCATAAGTATAACGAATTATGATGGCACTTATGAATCTTCGAACCACATAATAAAGGATTCACTTTTATAACTGTCATCTGTTTACATATTTTTAACCAATAGGTATGCAATAAGTGTGTTGGATAATCAAAATCTTCAAGACATTTGGGACTGGCAAAATAGAACACTCACCATCGCCAATGGAACTTTATTCTTTCACTTCAACCCAAAGCTGTGCCCTGAAAAAATCGATATGCTGCGAAAAGAAGCAAATCTTCCAGAACCTGAGGTATCTGCAAGTTCAAACGGAGATAAAGTAGCTTGTAATTAGCCTATTGATATAATTCCTATGTAACTTTTTTTGAAGTATGGATTTTTCGCAGGTAATGTCACCAGTTTCACCGTCTCAATCAACAACGTAAGCAGTCATGAAGTGGAATTGCAGTGGAGAAAGTTCGAGATAATCGACTCCAGAAAACTTCTAGCTTTTCTAATCCACTACATTGAAGCACCATCACAAAATATCAGCTTGTACGACAACAGAGATGCCTGCGGGGATGATGGGTAATTATCTTTTTGTATTATTGCAATATATTTGATACAATAACTACTTCTTAATAATTTAAAATGTAATAATTGATTTTAAGAAAGACAAACGGTAATATTTCCTGACGAATGAAATAATTGATTCTTCGCATGGAGACCAAGTTTTGTGACATAAACGAATTAATTTTGCTTATTCTTGTACCATGAAAAACTTTCTTAACTACGAGGTAACCATTCAACCGATTCTTGAAGTTAAAATAGATACGTAATTTTTTAATAATTTTATAGTATTTGTGAAACTTTTATAAATATTTTCTTCATAATGAGTTTTTATTTCGCCAGTAGTAGCCTCCACCAAAAGAATTTTTGAGTTTAGAATATTGTATATAAGAAATACAAAGGATACAAGTAGTGCTATGTGAAGGAATAGATTAACCTTATCCAATCAAGTAAGTAGGTATTTAAAATTAGAATAACACATTCAACAACTTTTTTTCAAGATTTCATATGCATTTGAAGGAGCAAGTAAATAAAACTCATTGCAATATTCTGTATTATTTTCCTTCCTTTAATGTTTGAAGTAAAGTAGTGGTCATTTCGCTAAAATTATAGTACTACGAAAACAGGGAGTGCATTTGCACATCTACTTACCTTTTCTCGCAAAGACCACTTAATTACATTTGATGATCTATGGTTTTATCCTTTGTTCAAATTCCGTCCAAGATTTTGCTATCATTTTTAATTCAGAACTGATATTCAACAAGTTTATAAAATCCGTAGCATGGCCTGCAAAGAATTACGAGAGTGTATCAAATATAAACGGGACTCGCTTTCTAAAAAATTCTAACTTTATTTAACTAAGCTTACAAATTTATATTATTTTTCTACATACTCTCCCGCCCTAGAAATATATATTTCCCATCGGATTGGGAGCTTTTTTATTCCATCATCGTAAAAACTCTTCGGACGTTCGTGTTGCCCTTGGAGCACAAACGCTTCCACCGCCTCGTAGTCGTCGAAACGCTGGCCTCCAAGCGCTTTTTTGAGGGGTCCAAAAAGATGGAAGTCACAAGGTGGCAAGCCTGACTATAGGGTGGATGTTCCAGCGTTTCCCATCCTAATGCATCCACGCTTCGCATCGTGGCGTTAGCCACATGAGTAGAGTAACCAAAACTTGCGGACTCGCATAGGCGTCGGTATTACGGGTTAATAAAAGAATACGAAAAATTCACAAATAAACTTACTTGCTAATTATTCAACAAATTAGAGGCATCAGGATGTGAACTACTGTAAACTTGCATCATTGCATATGTTTCCACGGTTACTTCTTTAAACCTTGTGCGTCGACAAGAAAAAATATTCTTATACATAGAAAACGATCTCTCCACATCTAAGGAAGTTACATTTGCACCTAGAAACTGTTTTTCAAAATCACTTAAAAGTTCACTATTCTTACACTTACTATAAACGGGCTCTAAAGTATTAAAATCGGGATTTTTCCTTAAAACACCTGCAACTTTTGACTAGCGCATAATCCTGGCGTATCATTTAATGTGTGTAATTTATTTTTTACACTCTCCACTATGTCTAATGATTCCTGCAATGACAATTCAGTACATTGTAGTTTTCTGATGGCATCTAGTAATACTGTATAATTGGTACATATTGTTGTTAAATCTTCTAAAAGTTGAGGAATTTGAAATTCTCTTTGACTTTCTCTAATTGCTTTGGATTCATTCCGATTAAATCGCATTATAACTTATTAAATTTGTTGAAAATGGATCAAATAGTAAGAAGCTGCTGTTAGCCAAGTACCCCATCGCGTTAAAATTGGTTCAGGAGGTTCTGGAATACCTGACAAAATTTACGAAATTCTTTTAAACGTTTAGGAGATTTACGAAACACTGCTTTAGTACTTCCAATCATCCGATCAACGTTTCCGTAATGTTGTCGAACAACTTCACCAACTAAATGCAAAGCATGCAGCACGCAGGTTATATGTATTAAGTTAGGAAATATATGTTTTAAGGATCGCCCAACACTTACATCGTTGCTGCACTATCTGTCACAATCATCACAACTTGATCTTGGGCAATTTTACATTTTTTCAAAACGTTCATTATCACTTTTTGAATATTTTCCGCGGTACATTGTTGAACACGTTTGCAAGCTAACAAATATCGAGATGCTGTGTTCTCGCTAGATAAAACGCGAGCTATTACATTCACAATACTGTTTTTCTTTATATCGGTTGTCTCATCCACGGTAATCCATATTTTTTGGAACACAAATCACGTTTACACACATTTTCTAGCATCTATTTCATTCGCGGCAAATGATTCTGTAATTGTGTTTGTGAGGGTAGTGAGTACTTTGGAACGTATTGTCGCCAAAACGTTTTAAAAGCTGCTTTTTTCACCAACGACAACGGAAGATTACAAGAGGTAAACATAATGAATAAATGTATGAGGAATAGTGTATAAGGTATTTCAGTTCTTGCATTTCTCATATGCTTAATACCATTGACATGCCTCTGGCAATCAGTTCTGTCCAATGCAGCCAAACGAACATTGCATATTAAGCAAAAAACTGCACTACCGTCATATTTTAAATGGGGAAAAAGTGACACATTCTTATGTACATTAATAGCAATATATTACGAGGCATTGTTTTCTTAGGTATGTAAATATTAGTTCTATATGAAACGATACACTAATTATGTACTTGGTATAATACTACAACACAAAAAACACCAGCTATATTTTCAAAAGCGACACGTAAGTACATAACCTTGACCGTTCGACTAATCTCTGCAACAGCTCCACCGGTACTAAAACGAAATCTCTCTCAGCGCGGTTTAACATGATTTATATTCAAGGTCGACACTACATGCCTGCTTCTCTACCGGTTTAGTTTATTTATGAATTTTTCGTATTCTTATATTAACCCGTAATACCGACGCCTATGCGAGTCCGCAAGTTTAGGTTACTCTGCACATGAGGCCTGGCGTTATCATGCAGAAGAATGAGACTTCTGGCCTATTGTTTCCTCCTTTTCCTTCGAAATGACAATTTCGCGGCATCCAGTACTTCCAGTTATGCGCCGATTTCCCTCTATGAGATTTCGGACCGCCTGGGTCACACTTGTCCTTGGGCGGCGATCATGGCTCTCGTTCTCGATCCTTTCACGCCCTCCAGAAATTTTTTGTGCCATGCAAACACACGGGTCCTTGACAGGGTGTTGTCCCCGAACTGTGTCTGTAATCGCCGCAAAATTTCGGTTGGTTTCACCCCCTCCTTGGCCAAGAACTTGATGATAATCCGCTGCTTCAAGGAGACATGCACTTCTTTCTCGCTCATGGTTTTTTTTTGATACTAAAGGGACCCGAGGGAGTTGCAGTCGGTTCTCCTCTCTCCCTAACGGTACAGGCTGCCTTCGCATTGACTCCTTCCAGGTCGTCTAGAAGCCCTCCCGAATTTTTAAGAAAATCAGTCCCGTTTATATTTGTACACCCTTGTACAAAACATCTTTTCAGATATTGAAGCAATAATGCTTTTGTGTTTTGCGGGCGAAACTAGAACATGCTCTGGTCTGTTACTTGTCCGCCAATTTACACAATAAATTCCCTTGTCATTAAAGAAAACAAATCTGAAAATATATGTATATGTACTTGATAATGTTAAACCGTCTGTTATTTTTCAATGTCTGACACTCCATTTTTAAATTTGTCGCCACTGCGTGTATTATTCGATAGGTAGTTTAAATCCTGTTTGTTGTATTTCTATTGATTGCTTTCTAAAATTAAGGTTATGTTAATTTTAATACGCCACATAAAAAGTTTGACTTCAATAAATAATATAATAAATAAACGTCACTTAACAACGCGGGTAAGATTGGTGAAAAATTTGCACCATTTGTTTCCACATGTGTCTCGGTAAAGGATGTTCGCTGTGTGAACTTTACACAATATAATTCAAATCCGGAAATTCGCTAATAAATTTAATGACATGATCAGTCAACGGTCGTTTATTTTCCATGCGTACGTTAAATAATTTACATACACATATATCTTTAATAATTATGTGTAACGCTGCGAAAGGTTGAGGAGAAGCTGTTGCAATATATCAATAATTTCATTCGCTGAGGTAGCTCATGTCGATTCGTCTGTATACATACGTCATGTCGTGAGCCGCGCAACCTTACTTCTAATCTGGTGCGAAACGCTATGTGCCAGGCCTAGTTATTACGATATCTTTCTGCGTTTATTGTTTCATGAAAAAATAATGGACCAATAATTCTCCGTGAAGCTGCTATCCACACACTAACCTTTTCAGAATGCAATGGTTTCTGTATCATCACATAAGGGTTTTCACTCGTCCATGTACAGATGATTTGTTTCTTAATACAACCATTGAGGCGGAACTAAGCTTCGTCTGAGAAGAAGGATTTGTCAAAGATATTATAATCATCCATGTGGTTTTCAAAGCAATTGCAGTATTGCTGTCTCACTACGTGATCAATGGACTTGAGTTCTTGCATAACACGAATTTTATATGGATATTTTTTGAAATCTTTTCTAATATGCCGACAAGTACGGCATGATAAATTAGTTTCCTGTGAAAGCTTTTAATTGAGCTTTTAGGTGAATGATCTATACGCCTCCTCAAACCCGCAATAGTTTCAGCAGTTCTTTTTTTTGCGTTTACCACTACCGGGTTTGCGACTTACTGCAGCAGTTTCACGAAATTTAGCAACGAAGCGTACAATTTGCTGATATAAATCAAGATATAATACTACAAAATGTAGAAACTAAAGACGAGATTTATCCATACATAGCTGCATAGAATAAAACCATTCCCCATTGCTTGCTTTTGTTCATTACGAAAATGGCTTTCAATGATAAATGTTTGGTAGTAAACTCTTCTTCTTCTTTATCGAGACCTTTGTACTCTTAGGGTGTCGGGTTTGCCGATGTCTTCAGCCGTCTCTCATCAATTTCTTGCATTCTTTCCTATCTTTGGCCAGTCCTCCCATGTCCTGTATTGTTTTTTTCCTCTTTAAACCTATCTCTTTTATTCTCCCCATCCATGTTTTCCTTCATGTTTTTCTTAGTCTTCCTCTTCTTTTCTTTCTCTCTACTCCTGCCTCTGTTATTCTTTTAATTAGTCTATTCTGTTCCATCCTGACTACATGTCCAAACCAGTTCAACTGTCTGCTCTCTATTTTATTTATAATTGGTGCTTGTTTTAATACCCCTCTAATTTCTTCTATGTTAACTTATCATGATTTGTGACTCCTGCTATCCTTCATATATACTTTATCTCTATGGAATTGAGTGGTGATTAATGCTTCTATTGTACTATTCATGTTTCGAACCCATATGTCATTGTTGGAGTGACTGGTCTATTATATACATGCAGCTTCACTTTCTGGTCTATTTCTTTCTTTCCTAAAACTATTTTATTTATACCATAATATATTCTTGTTGGTTTCTTTATTTTACTGTTTAGAATATTTCCCAAGTATTCAAAATATGTCACTCGTTCCAGCTTCTTTCCATTTATTCCTATACCGCCTTTTTCTTCCTTCTGGTTTGATTTGAAATAGATTTTATTTTTGAAATATGTCTACATAATATACGTATTTTTACATATGAAATACTTTTTACGTATAATATTGCTGGTCCCTCTGTCTTCGCCTGGAGAGTGGGTTGTTGTCCGTCCCGTGTTAATGGTATCGAGGGCTGTTCTGTTGGTTTTTCTATGTCACTCTTCTTGGTTGGTTTTTTTCCTTCTTATGTTCGTGTTCGTATTTTATATTTAGATGTTGTTTTTTTGAAGTTGGTGTATTTTTTGGTTTTTTTATCCGGGTTCTATTTTGTTTATTGTCTTATTATTTTTGTTGTAAAGTTTTGTGTGTATTTCTTCAGTCTTTTCTTTCTGTTCTTGGGTAAATGTTGTCTGGTGTTGTGTGTGAGCATTTGTTTGCTTGTTGAGAATTTGATATTGGTTTTTATTAGTTTGTTTTTTATTTTGTATAATAAGAGTAAGTTATTTGGAACTTCAAAACATCAAAATTGAATATCAAGTCGTTAGATTTGCGATGCTAGGGACGACGAGAAAAAACAGAAGTCAGCAACGAAAAACTTCTAAGATAACAAACACCCTTTTGTGGTTTTTAGAAAATTGTAACATAAAAGTTAAAATATCGTGAAAGTTATCAGTGGAAATGTATTAAAAAGCATGTCAAATGAACCATAAATCATCACCAACGATTGTCAAGAATATTAAGAAGTAATTCGGGGAAAATTTTAAATTGGGGAAAACCATCAAAGGGCTTCAAAATAAGAGATTTTACCAAGAAGAGGGAAGAAAGAACCAAAAATAAGAGGATTTTACCAAGAAGAGGGAAGAAGGAACCAGTAGGATTTTACACACACACACACACGTATAAAAAACACGCCACAACAACTGTCAGCAATTGTAATTAGATAAATCTCATTTTAATTTTTTTTTGTAAGTAAATGCTTAAAATAAAAACAAAACTGATTATCTCCCCATTCAAATCTTTTAATTGTTATTTGTAACATAACATTATATATTGAATTTACGACCTCTATTATTTTTCTTGGAATTCTATATTCTTCTAGTGTTTTCCATAAAGTTTCTTTATTGATTGCATCGAAAGCTGCCTTAAGGTTTATAAACATCAAACATAGCTCTTCTCCGTTTTGTAATTTTCTCTCGATTATATTTCTTAGTATATGAACATTATCATTTGTATCCCTTCTTGGTCTAAAAGCAGCTTGTTCGTCTTCTAATTTCTCTTCAATTTCGGCCCTGAGCCGCTTTTCTACGATTCTAGTATAAATCTTAAAACTCACTGAGGAAAGGCATATTGGTCTGTGGTTATCGTAGTTACTCTGTTTCCCCTTTTTGGGTACGATTAGATTCTTTTTTCAGTCTAGCGGTATATTTTCGCTACTCCACGCTTCTTTAAAAACTTCCAACAACCATTCTTTATATTTTTATATAACGTACTATAGTGGCTATAGAAGCATTATTCTATTCAAATTGAACACGCTGTGTACCAAAATTGTGAATAACGGAATAAATACAATTTATACAACAAAATACATATCATACAAAGCAACAATGTTTTAGGAACACAGAATGAATTTAAAATGTCGGTTACCTACGGGAAATGAATTGCTGCTGAATTATTTATATAGACCTGATTGCAATAATTCTTATATTTTTTTGACTATAAATGAAAGTGGAGATTTCCCTTGTTGTTGTTTAAGTATACTTGTCCATGAACTGGTGCAAGTCCAACAATTAAGTTGTTTATTCCAACATTTCACACCGAATGCCTAGCCTACTACGAGTTGTTTTTGACCTTGTGCAAACCTTCGTAACAATAGGATGTTCCGAATCACACATTTTTATCAGTCTTTTATCCCCTATTTTTCCTCAGTCTTTTATGACGTCCTATCTATGTATTTTGCGCATACTGCCCAAGCTTTATCTGCATCGCTACATCGATCGAGCTTTACACCAGAATTACTCCTAATAGGCGTTTCAGGGAAATACGCGAGTTTTAATAGAAACTGTAGCATGACGCGCATTATTGTGTGAAAACAGGGAAAATATAACTGCTGCTGATTATTACCAAGAATCCAACATTAACTAATTATTTCCCGGAAACAAGTTCTATATTCATTTGGGAAAATTCTACACAACGCAAATTGTTGCTCGCTTTTATTTTTCGTAAATTATAATGATCAATTAACTTTTAAAAACATAATCAAAGAGCATTTAAATGCATCGGCATTTGATAAATTGGAAAAAAATCCGTTTAGTTTTTCACTTTTAATTTACATTTTTTAAGCTTTGGAATGCTTTAAAATGAGATGTTAGATATTTCTGCGGCTTTCTGGTTGCTCAATTTGGAAAACGCAAAGTAAAATACCAGGCGGAGCAAGATAAACTGTCAATACAAAAAACAGCGATGAAGTTTCTCCTGGTGCCACACAGCTATTTTTTTGGAAATTAGTTAAGCTGAATCTTGTTTAGTACAAGCATGTCAACAATCAAATGTTGCGACGGCCTTCTCATCATTCGTTTGTTGTGCTTTTGTCGAGCTGCATGGTTCCAATTTAATTGGTGTTGCTTTACAACTAGTTTTTACAGCCAGTGGGCGTATAAAAGTTTACACAAAATAAATGGTCAGAAATAAAATAAAATACGTACCCAAACACTTACCGTCTTAAGAGTCTTCCGTGAAATCACAAAGTGAATAATGTCTGTTAAATATCTGCAACATTAGATATGCTTCACAGTTGTTTCGGCAAACCGAGTGCGTCGTGAGAAAAAGTACGAGTATGCAGAAAACGAACGTTCTACATCTAGTGACGTTGTATTTGCGTAATTAAAATAATCTTTTTGAACAGCTTAACGGTTCTGTTGACGCACCTTCACAAATCTGTCTTAATGTGTCAAAATCAGAATCTTCTAAAACACTTTCAAACCTTTCTAGAACACAAACATTTTTTGCGTCTTCTACCGCGCATAGCTGTGCGTGAACATGCTGCACTATTTTCAAAGATTCCACTAACGACACCGAAGGATTTTGAAATTTTTTTATTGCCTCCACTAGTCCGAAGTAATTGTCCTGAATAGTTTCCAAATCCGTTTTAACCTGATTATCTTGAAATTTCACTGATTTTCCCTTGATAGCCGTGCTTCCTTTGATCGAATTGAAACTACTTTTTTAAATATTCTCAAAATATTTATGATAATAAAAACGCGGCCTGTAACCATGTTCCCCCAAAGTAAGAAAGGTTCTTGGGTTAAAGGGGGACAGTCTGTGAAATTTGGGGAAAACGTTTTGGGGGTTTTTCAAACACTGCTTTTGTATGCGCTATTAAAGCGTCTACCTCAGGATAACATTTTCTGATACTATCTGCCCAAATGAAAGCATGAATTTTACACGTAATATGTAACAAGTTAGCACAATGTTTTTCAAGAAACCGGCCTACAGAAAGCATGTTTGCGGCACCTTCACTCATAAACATCAATAGTTGGTTTGTTGAAAGTTCAATATTTTCCAATGTATTTAACACTAACTTTGAAATTACTTCGGCAGTACATTGTTGTACTCGTCGGGAAACTAATAGAATTGAAGGTGAGATTGATGTGGTTCCATTGTACGTACCATTACATTAACCACAGACTGTTTTTTACGATCGTTGTTTCGTCCACACATAACCACAGTTTTTTATTTTTTAACCCCCTTTAATTTTTTTTAACATGTTACGAGCAAAAGGCACAATTTTTTTAAGATGCCCGACTTTGGGAAAATTTTCAGTCCAAATATTTATTCCAAAAGAAGACATATGCTTCCTTGTCTAGTAAATTAAACGGTAGATAACATGCAATAAAGGTAACACATAAATTAAGTTTAAATTTGTCATAGCGTCGTGTGCAATTTTGTGAAGAATGGTGTTTACCATTTACGTGACGTAGACAATCCCTGTTGGTTCAACACATTAAAGGGACATTTCAAACTACACATTGAATTTTAACGCCATCATAATTTAGGTCAAGCATTTCTGCTATAAATTCTGTAACTTTGTCTAACATTGCTCGTTTTCGCGACGTAAGCAACATTTTTAAAATAAACGTAGGACTACGAAATAGTATTTACGGCAGCGTACATGTATACACAACAGATCTGGTTGAGACTCGTTATGCTGAGTGTTGTGTCGAACCTCCGCCACTGCCCGTTGGCGCTAGTGAGCAACTCTGGTAATCAGCAATGTGAGATAGAAGAAAGAGCACTCGGAGCAACGATGATGACGCCGACTAGGCAGAAACATGTCCGTTGATTAGCACTTTTCTCTCCTCTCATTGCTTTTGCCGGAAGTGATTCCACTAATGCCATGAGCTATATTAGCATTATTTTGGTTATTATTTCTAGGCACTTTTTCGATATGTATTAAATGTTATTTCATTTAACAATAACTTCTGAATTCATATTATTAATTTAATATATATACCGATGTACCCACGTAGTGTTGTTCTATTTTCTAGAGCTCCGGTTATAATTAATATGACTCGTTTACAATGACGGATTACAAATTAGGAAGTAAACAAGGCGGTAGATCAATCGATGAAGATCTCATTATAATGAGATCATCACTGATTGAAAAATTCTCCCATCAGCTTTTCAACAGAAAAGCTGACGGGGGAATTGTTTTCTAATAACGAATTTATCGATAAAATTAATGCAAGAATTTGCGAACGTTTGTTCCCAACCATAGACGAAAAAGTCAAGTCAGTATGACTAAAGAGGTAGACCAACTGAAAGAAGAACTACGAGATGCGAGAAAGAAGATTTGTGTTTGGTATTAAAGAAACTCCAAATTAAGATACCTGAAAAACATTTATCTCTAGATGGAAATATAATTAAGCCATTCCCTAAAATTAAAAAACCTAAAGAGCTTAGAGATTTAAGACCGATTAGCATCTTATCGGTATTGTCTAAAGTTCTGGAATAGCAACGCAGATCTTTCGCTAATTTTCACAATTTGCTACCGAGTATACAACCTGGATTCAGGCAGGGGCATAGTTGTGAGCATTAATGAAGGTGACAGACGATATCTTGTAAGTAACCGATCAGGGCCTTGTGATAGTGTTAGTGACACTGGATTATTCAAAGGCTTTTATTACCATCATTCACTCTGTATTGCTTGACCTTCTGGAGGATATGCGTTGTCGAGGACTTAGTTTTAACTTACCGAATAGTTTTCTTATCGTTATGTCAGGCTGTACGCATGTATGGTAAATTATCGGCACCGTTTCCACTGATCGAGGGCGTACCACATGCATCAACAATAATTATTGAGAGGACTAATTATTAGTCCGATGATATTTTCACTGCACACTTCCCAACTTATGTCTGCCAATAGGTACTGCGATGTGCATCAGTATGTGGATGATGTGCAACTATAGTACTCATTCAAACCCTCCGAGTGGTCTCAACGCAGTGCAGAAATTAATGATGACTTGCAGCGTCTATTTGACACCTCGCTAGCCTACACTGTGTGAATCCAGATAAATCTCAAGCTTTACCATTTAGTAAACAAAAATATGTAACAATTTAACATCTGCAATGAAGATCCAAATAAACAATGATAAAATACGCTTTGTCAGTAAAGTAAAGAATCTGGGACTAGTTGTAAATAATATTTTTCGTTACCGGGAGCAAATTTCTAATTACAACAGAAATGTGTATATCATGAATGAGTTATAGAATCCTCTAATAATACTTGTGTTGTTCTTTTGTATTGTAACACTTTTTATATGCGTTGCACATTTTCACAATCTTGATGCACTCAGATGCATGAAATACTTGAGATGAATTAATAATGCACGATACGATAATATTGTACGATTGACTATTCAAGGTTAAAAGTGTAAACATGCTCGTAAACAATGAAATGTCAGGCACAGATTTAAATTACGATTACGACGAGTTACGATTAGAATCAACATAGTCCAATCCTGTTTTACCTCCACTCTGGATGGGTTTGACGTAAATATTTTGGTTTTATGTGGGTCTCACTCGCAAAAGTAAACAACTACCTCTATTATTCCAACTTCTTTGGGATATATCACTAGAGCCCGGTAACTGGAGAGCAATCGCAGCGGCGGTGTGACTGTGTTTAGGTGGGCGGGGAGGACTAGTCGATTATGATACGACACGACAAATCATCATCACTCATTATTTAACTTTGGGATAGCGGATAGGCGTGCTGATTGTATTGATATAGACGTTGTTATTAATTGTAGTTATTATTTAGGTGCTTTTGATTTTATTGATACAGACGTAGTTATTCATTGTAGTTTTTAGTGAACATGTCGAAGGCTAAAAAAAGACCTTTCAAGACAATAAATAAGTTTATTTCAACTTTTCCCCCTTTGTTTTTTAAAAGGGAGTAAGATAGTTTGTTTTGCAAAATACATTTGATGTCAAATAAGAAGTGGAACTACAAAACAAAAACGTAAATTCCGCACAGCATGAAACGAAAAAATTGGGGGTATCGAGAAGGATTTTTTTAATGTAATTTTATGTTGATAAACTGTAAATTTTCCACTATTTCTCGATAAACAACCGTTTGGGGCTTAACAAATACAATCCCGAGTTTGGTTAACGGAGAAAACGGCACGTGCATGTTATTTGAAGCGATGACGTGGAAAAAAAAAAGAAAACCAAATTTAAAAAAAGTTTTTTGGTTTGTTTGGGGGAGACAACAGACTGTAAAAAAAAATTTAATTTTAAAAATTATGGAGCATACGACCCTAGAAACCTACATTACCACTGTTACTAGCTAGGGAAAATAAAGAGTTACGCTGCAGCAGTTACGAAGGTTGTACTTTTAGTTGGAAAAATTTCAAATTTCAAAAGATAAAATGTTTATGAGCGGGGGCAGCGATAATGCGTTGGAGGGCCCTCTTTTCTTGAACATGGTTTTGGGTTTACATGTGGAAAGGTTTAAATTTTGGAAGTAACCATTCGACAATGCGCCCCGAGGAATGCATTAAAAAAAAAGGTGTTTTTGAAATCTCCAAACTGATCTTTTCCAAAGAGTGTCCTGGTATTCGTCAACCCCCGGACCCAAATTTTACACTTTGGGGGAAAGGTTGAGGCAGCTTTTTTATTAGTGAACATTTAAAAAAGAAAAAGCTGTTGTTGACTTGTTTTGTATACTAGGAGGTTTGGCTATGGCACGGCTTCCGTTCCCGGGGCTCTATATCACCGTCCTTGGGGAAAAATTTTTTCCCACGGTAGAGGGCGAAAACTGTTTGGGACGACAGTCCAAAAAAAGCCAAGTATATGTAGGGGTAAAAATTTTTACTTGTTGAAATTTTCCGGGGGAATAAATAAGACAAAACATTATAAAATATTTTTCCCAAAAATTGTTCCCAAGATGACCTTCCTCCAGGGCCCCCCACAAAAAATTCTTCCTGCAGTTCGGGCTTTTATTTATTACCCAAGGAGGAAGAAAATTTTAAAAATTGCTGGGGTAATAACTATTTTATTTTTTTCGATAGCGGAATCAAAAAAACTGCCTATCTGTTGTAAAACATGTGTTTCTAATTGAGGAAATTATGTAAAGATAACATTGTATAATTGTATTGTTGTATTGTTATTGTATATGATATATCGATTATCAAGTAGATTACTGCAGCCGTGTCTTATTATATTATACCTAATATTACTGATAAAACTATCTTTTTTTAGCGAGGAAGGATAGAATGAGACGAGGGGGCGCCCGGGGGGAAAATGATGCACGAAACCCCTATCTAAATCGAGGAGAGATACGGGGCGTATCAAGACAAACAGCCCCGAAGGGGGTCCTAATGAACAATTTTTAGTTTGGGTTGAAAAAGAATTTAGAGATGGTTGTCATTCCATTCATAAAAACAAACCGTTCATATCTGGGTCAACGGATACCGGCCTTTTATACTATTAACCATTATATACTTTTCCCGCTTAATTTATTTTTAATTTTTTTGTTTTACGTTTATGAAATTAATAAAATTACAACAAAATTCACCCCCAACACTAAAAGTTTTTCCTTTTAACAAAACCGAGTTTTTGGTTTAAAAATCAACCACAAATAGAAATTTTTTTTTTGAACAGTAATTAAATAAAT
>JAROYC020000140.1:0-10909 GCA_029619255.2 Dynastes hyllus
ACAAATATATATCGGAAGCAAAAATTTAACATTTGTTTTAAAGAGCAAAAGAACACATCACGAACATACATAACTAATTTAATCGTAAATAGTGCACAAATGAATCGAAGACTGAATTGGCAAATTAGTATGTGCACATCTGATTGTATAATGAAATGTCGGACTATTATGGGCAACAAAACGAAATATAAAAATGTTCTATTTACTCAGCAAAAAGCCAGAATCGGCAATATTCTGTACTGACTTGTGCATGAAAGAGAAACAGGACTGCGCTCTTCTAAATTCTAACGATATGGCGAAACCCCTCCTTTCTAGATAAATATTATAAACTCTATTTCAAATAACGTCTTTGAACGTTCTGAATGTCAACAATATATTTAAATTAAAAAAACAAATACTATGTAGAAACAGAACACTAGATTACGTGCAAAAGATGACGTTTTCAAAAAAGGCATTACTGGATAATATTTTTAATATTCCGGCTACTACAAAAAACGATCACCATTCAATTCAACGTGCTACTTTATTATCTGCATTCTTATTTAATAAAAACGTAAAATAAAATATACTCGCCCCACAAGCCAATAAATAAATAAAATAACTGGTTTTTGGTGCAGCAAAGAGCGACATAGTAGAATACTTTTGTAGAATTTGCACGCCTAGAATGAAATCAGTTCCACTCTTGTATGCTTACAGCCGATTCCAATTCAAATTGAAATATTAAGACTTTTAATTTATTTAATTAATTAATCTGATGAGTTACGAGGCTCATCCGGAAACTAGTACCCATTGGCCAATTAAATCGCAACCAATAGAGATATCTGAACAAATTTTTTTATTAGACATATACATGTACTATACATTACTTTTCTACATAATCACCTCGTAAATTAAGACACTTTTTATCGTGGGATGAGATTTTTTATGCCGACGTCATAATCCTCTACCGCCAGTGTGGCGAAAATGTAGTGACCGCTGCTTTGAGGGCGTCATCGCTGCGGAAATGTTTTCCGCCTAGAAAATTTCAATTTTGTAAAACGGTGGTAATCCGACGGTGCTAGATCTGGGCTGTGGGTGGGTGATCGAAGACTTCCCAGCGAAACTGCTGGAGCAATTGGCGTGTTGTTGCAGCAACATGGGGCCGGGCATTGTCGTGCAGCAACACAATGCCCGACGACAACAGGCCTCGCCGCCGATTTTGAATTGCCCGCCGCAACTTCTGTACCGTGGCACAATATGCTTCCGCATTAATGGTGACCCCTCGAGGCATGAAGTCCAGCAGAGACCATGTCTGCCCCAGAAGACGGTTGCCATGAGTTTGCGAGTCGACTCTGCTGTCTTGAACTTTTTGGGTCTGGTCGGTGAATGAGAGTGATGCCATTCCATGGACTGGCGTTTGCTTTCGGGCGTTGAGTAAGCAACCCATGTTTCATCGCCCGTAAGAAAACATTCAAGGCCGCACCCATTCGCTTGTTTTTGTGTTCCTCTGAAAGCATGCGCGGCACCCACCTTGCACAAATTTTTTTGTAATGCAGATGATTTTTGACGATTTGATGCGTTATGGTGCGCGAAATCTGTGGAAAACGTGCACTGATGTCATTAAGTGTGACACGCCGATCCTGCTGTATGAAGTCGTCGATTGCACGCAGCAACGCATCAGTAATGACGGACGGACGCTCTGGACGCTCTTCATCGTGAACGTTGTCTCTCCCCGCATTGAAATTGCGACACCATCGCCGAACCGATGATGCGTCCATCATTTGCCGTACACTTCTTGAATTTGACGGTGAATGTGACATGGCTTCACATTTCTGGCGTTCAGGAATCTTATTACAGACCGTACTTCACAACTGGCGGTATTGTCGAGTGTCAAACATTTCAAACTCAACTGACGCGATATTACTCTAGCTATTATTGTAGCTGACAGATCACTGCGTCACGAGAAAACCAGTCGGCGGCTCGTCGCGCAAATGCTACTCCACACGGCGCGAACGGGAACTAATTTCCGGACGAGCCTCGTATTTATTCATCAATTTAATAATTTATAAATAATAATTTAAATAAATATAAGAATTAATTAACTTGTTAAATCTTCGGGAACCTCTAGTGTGTAAAGTGTTCCATGGCTTTGTTACTATCACTCCCCCCTCGCTTCTTCAACATGTGAATGGTGACTCAGGATTACCACTTGATTCTGGGTGGGACCTGAACGCACACCGCCTAACTCTACTACAGTAAGGTTCTCTTGCCACTGGACCACCGAACCGTTTTATTACCAATAACGTTATAGTACTAAGAATCCTTACTAACAATCAGCGCTTTTGGTGTAACAAAATTCATTCAAAATGGAAGTTAAATAAAGAGTTGCTAACCAAGAATACGTCAAGAACTCTTAAGCACATATGCAAATATAAGACAAAAATATAGTGTGTCATAAATACATAGATAGAGTAAAAGATGCAAATATGGAATATATTGGTAATATGGAACACCAAGGATGCTCAATAATATACGTCGTTACATCTATCAATCGAGTCGTGAACTTTTAGCCTAGACCTACTATTAAGGTTACAGTGACCCACCCAGCCTTTCCACCGTTTAACAGAGCTTATTATTTAAGTGTTTAGTACTATTGACTAGTACGTGAAATGGGTTTTACAAAAATACTACTGTCATTTATTATTGTTTAATACGTAATGAAATCTAATCTAAAATGTTTATAGCGTGGGTTGGTGGGAATATGGAATACCACTATTCTATATTTGCACACATTACAGGTGGAGGCAACAAGGCGGCTAAGTGACATACAAAGACTAGCATGTCTGTGTGCCACTAGGGCCATGAGAACCACGCCGACAGCTGCTTTGGAGATCATCCTTAACCTAGAACCACTACTTGTACATATTGAAGGAGAGGCGAGGCTAATAAGCTACAAACTAATGAATGGTTAACCTCCCATAATTAGATCGCATGGTGCAGATCATCAAAAACTGTTTAAGGAACTTAAGGCGGAGCCGATAACAAGCGGGCCCAATGACGCCCTTGGTTCTAAATACAGCTTCGATAAGAATTATTAAACGGTAATACCAGAGAGAAGAATGGAAAAAAGACCCGCCTATCAAAGCCGAATTTATTTGGTACACAGACACCTCAAAGACGGAAACTGAAGTCGGAGCCGGAATTTTCGGGATTAGACCAAAAATACCTAAGTCGCTAAGCCTAATTCAAAGCGCTACAGTATTTCAAGCCGAAATAGCTGCAGTGCTGGGGTGTATCGAAGAATTAGACAAGCAAGAAAGTAACTATCGATCTATTGCTATCTATTTAGACAGTCAAGCAGTGATAAAATCACTGGACTCCACACAGGTAAAGTCGAAACTAGTGTGAAAGCCCTCAATAGGCTGGGGAGCCGATTTAAGGTGACCCTAGTCTGGCTACCAGGACACGAAAGTCATCGAGGTGTTTCTGATTCTGCCAGGCGGAAAAAGAGACTTCTGTCCACGTGCTGTGCGATTGTACAGCACTAGCAGGAATACGGCTCTTAGAAGTGGGATCGGAATGTCCAAAAGCCGAAACCTACGCAGAGGAATCACTCACAGGGCTGCTATGTCTGGTGAAAATGAAGGCAGCCATTTGAATACTGATATATGTAAATATATTCACAGCAGTGAACGTATTGCAACAATTATAATAACTTGTTCTACAAATACCCTACTTAAAAATGATTGTGGGAAAAGTAATGATAGATTAGGTAACATCACATAATTAGAAAGATAGATTAATAGAAACACCACATGATAGGAAATAGCATGTCTGTAAATTTTCTCATAAAATTGAACAAAATTTCGAAAAAAATTGCAATTACTGTATCATTTCAACCTTAGTTTCGTCCAAATACATGTAGAATTACAAATAATAATAATTAGTCGATTAAATATCCTCCACGAAAGCGGTGCTCGGTTACGTGTTTGGTTTTTGCTTTGAAACTTCGTTTTTCCAAAATAAAATCGAATGGGATGCGAAGAAGCGCTCAGTTGCCGACCGGCACCCTCTTTAAACCGGAAATCCTTCAAAACTTAAAAAAGAAATGCAAAAAAAAACGAATCCTTTGCCGCTTAGGCTAATATCGTGCATGGCGATACATCACCAAGCCAGCGTGACGTCATCGAAGAGCACTGAGCCTTGTTATATCGTAGGTAACGGCAGGTGACGTTCTCGCGATAACGAGACATTGAATCATCCCAACTCATGCCCATTATTTTTTGCTGTACGCATTCGCTTTACAAGATCCGTATATCTCTCAGCATAGCATTTTGCGCTAGATACAGCAACTAACACATTCCAATTGGTAATATTCTTAATTTGAATTAATATTTACACGCAGAGAAAGAATTTAATCAAGGCGGTATCGATACTTCTAAGCAGTAGTCAACAGATAAAATACGGAACAAGCGATGGAGAAGACAAAAACAGAAAGACAAAAAGAAATAAAATACTATGGATCCCACCCAACTTTAAACAAACAAGTTTAAATTTATTATTTAACACCTACGTCGTGTTCACGTGTCTTGTTCCGTAGGTACTGTCTTTAGTTTTATTTGATTTGTTACCTTCACATCTTCGTTCGATTCTTGTTTTCTCAGCATTGCCTTTTCTCTCGCTGAATTTTAATTTTACAGTTTCTCTACACGATGAACAACATTTGCTTCTCTACCTATTTTAGTAGCGAAATATGCGTCACTTAACAAAAATAAACTTCTCATAAAAACGACCAGAATTAACTTTTAAATTATTTTAGTGAATACTGAATAATTTATTAAAGTAGTTGTTTCATAATTGTAGCGTTGCCAAATGGGAGACATACAGTGATAATGTTAATAGAATTATAGTGGAGTTCCAGTTAACCGAATTAATAGGGATCAGAGTCAATCCGAATAATCAAAAATTCGGATAATTTACTTTTTCCATTATAATCGAATAGCAAATGTTTAACTGCAAGTATTAAAAACACTTTTAATAAATGAACAAAAGCATTTTTAATTTCTGTTTCAAAGGACTACCTCATTGCTTTACTTGAGCAAAAGTAAACAAAGTGCTTTTCACTGTTAATACTTTTGAATTATAATTGATCTATGTTAGAGGTTCTCAACGGGGTTGATATCAACCCCTTAAGAAATAATGATCAAGGGGTAGATTGATCGGCATGGAACATTACACTATAAGCGTAATCAGCAGCGAACGGAAGCAGGCCTAAGTCAATATTTTTCGATGAGGTGATTTAAAAATTATTTTGAGCTGTTTTAGGCCAAATATTTTAAACATATATTAATAAATCAAGGACAGCCATCGCATTAAATAAAATCGACCTTTTATGGAATTACAATCTGTAATTTTGTTTCTGTCAATATTTGTAAAATTAGAAATGATAATACTACCAAAAACAAAAAAATAAATCTAATAAACTATTTCCAATTTTTTTCTCATATTGTCAGTCTAATTATTAGATAATCAGATCCATAATCAGGGAGCCCAAATAATTGAAAAAAACACACGAAAGGTTTTAAATTTACCCAAAAAGAATATTTTTTCATCTTCACTTTTATAGCTATGACGTCATCGTATTTTTCTGATTTGTAATCCCATTTACCAAAAATTGATGCAAAAAGCAAAGCGAGAAAGGGGACCGCGTTAGCCGACGGACACGTTTCTGCCTACTCTGTGTCAGAGTGACTTCGAACACCATTCTTTTTTCGCCGGGTTTTTTCCCGCCGGGTTTACGAATTTCTCACAAACAGCACCAAAATATATTTCTTTTCCACTTACCCCGAGATATAGTCATGCCGCCTAGAAAAAAGGGGATACCCACCGCCTATCGGCAGCCATGCGCAAAGTAAAAGGGTGTTGGAGCCCCTACCCGCTCGATAGGGGGTGGGTCTTATTTGGGTTTGTCTTTTAGACAGCATGAATATATCTCGGGGCAGGGGGGCCCAAAAATATTTTGATGCCCTTTGTGGGGAGCAATGACATAAACCCGAGAGGTGAAAAACAACGGCGAGAAAGGGCCGTGTTCGAAGTCACTCTGATGAATATATCATAATATTTTGACTTTTAATTCTTACATGCCAAGTGGACCAATTAATTAATATATTTTGGCTTCTGTCGGTACATTATGAAAATCTGTATCGGTGGGTGAATTATGGAAATCTATAATTTTCTTGGAATTTCCGACGTAATTAAATATTTGAAAAGATCTCGTCCCAGTAAATTCCAAGTAAATTACAAATTTTCATAATTCACAGACAGCGACAGATTTTCATAATGCACCGACAAACCCAAAAATATTTTAAATTTAAATTTAGCTACCTAGCATGTAAGGAAAAATTTCCCTGCAAAATTTATGATATATTTCAATAAAAAAATAACCAGGTTTTAAAAAAGAACGTTCCTGGCATAAAGGGTTTCCACATGGCCTAGTAGTTAGCACCCCCGCCAGCAAGCCGGAGGGGGTTGGTTCGATTTCTTACTGGGGCGAAATTTTTTCAAGTATTTAGTTACGTCGGAAATTCCAAGGAGAATTGCAAATTTTCATAATTGACCAACGGAAGTCAAAATACAGGGCGAGTCATATTTCTGCATATGTGAAATAACTCGTTTAATAGTAGAGGAAAAATAGCTTTAAGAAAAAGGGGGAATGAATAGTTATCCCAAAATTTTTTTTGTTTAGATTTTTTCAAGTTCAATTGTTTTGAGGGGCCAGGGCCCCCTTTTTTTTTTTAAATTGCATAACAATTATTTTTTCACACCATTTGATAGAGAATTATTTTCTCTTTCTGATGGTCTAAATATTTCAACACCTGACATAACAAAAATTTCGAGAAAAATGCAAACAAAGTTTCCACCCTGGTAAGCCGTGAAAATGAAAATCGTAGATCTGTGGATTTTTTCAACAAATTAGCTTTAGAACTTGCCATATTCCATTATCTAGGGCTATTTCAGTAAGCGGAAAATTTTTTTAAAAAATTTTTTTTTGCATCCCTTTTTTTTAATTCCCTTTTAATTTCACCATCATGTTGAAAAAATTTCTCGTCGTAACTGCAATTCCCCATTCTCTAATACGAGGGGCACGCTTTTATTTTTTTAGATACAAGAAAACTACAAGGGCTTTTTTCGAAAATGATTTTATTTATGTTCAAAATAATCTCCTCCCGCATCAATGCACTTTTTTAACCGAAGTTTCCACAACCAAAAACGTAAAACCAGTTTTATTCTTTGGGAAAGCTTCCCAAAAAAAAGATGAATTCTTCATCTTCTCATCCTCCTCGTGAAACGTCACCACGTAAAAAAGTTTTTTTAGGTTTAAAAACAGCCAGAAATCACACAAAGGCCAAATCAGGCGAATAGGGTTTGGGTGTTCAATGACTTTTACCCCTTTTTTTCACGTAAAAAAATTTAACTGTCTGCTGTGCACTTGTGACGATGCATTGTCGTGATGCAACATTAAACCCCGCGAATTTTGGGGACTCAAAAACTAAGGTAAACATTTTATGGTGTACCAGTTTGCTGTGACTGTACGTTGATTTCCAGCTTCATTGCTTTTATAACCCGGTACTACAGAAGAAAACTGCGTACATAACTTTCTTGACACCCCTTTCCTTTTTGGCCATTGTTGGTGGGTTATCTTCGGGATCCCCCGCGGCTCCCCTGGCGGGTGGGAATACGTAAAATGGGATGGTTTCATCACCTGTTATTATTTTTGATAGAATGCGATGTCCACCATTATTTAACATTTCCAATTTTTCCCCGAGCATTCTTACTGCTCTGTTTTTTGGAAATGGGTAAGCGTGTGTGGCACCCAACGAGTAACAATTTTTTTCATCCGAAGATGATCATGTAAAATTGAATTTCTGTTCGGATCCAACCCCAAAAGAGTTGCCTCAATCACTTGATATGCATCTGGATCTTCGTCGATCATACGTCTCACACCCCAATGTTTCCAGCGGTAACTGAAGAACAGGGCCTACCGGTACGTTCCTCATCACCAAGCGATATCCTCCTCTTTAATTGCTATACCAGCGAAACACAGTTGCACGTGAAGGACTTTCATCACCAAATGCGGTTGCAATCGTTCAAGACTTTGTTGTTCACTTAAACCGATTTTAAAATCGTAGTAAATCTTTGGGGGTACTTTTTCTCTTGACAATTCCATGTTTCGATGACAAATCTACCTACCACGTTTACTCTATACAGCAGCGACTAAACTGACAGTCAGAGTAAGGATGGTGGAAAGAAATGCAGTTTGCCAGCTCTAACTTCTCTACTTTTGTGGCATCTCAACATATATAGCGTGTCCCTCGTAATAGTGGTAATTCATTTCACAGGAAATTTTGATAAATACCTCCACTGTTGTTCGCATTTTAGTTTATGTGATCATTTTTTAATGTTTTAGGTACATTGTCGGAATTCATAAGTAAATTATTAATGTGGAAAGTAAATAAACGTCACTCTGTAATAAACATTGCATGTCCTTGCTGTACTTCAATCGTTCTAGATAATGCAATATGCCAAGTTTCAAATGTGATTTGTCGAAAAAATCCACTGATCTACGATTTTCATATCATATCCACTTAAGCTTACCAAATAAGGGGGCGGGGCCACGTCAAAACAGTTGAAGCTCGGAAACGTCTGATCAAATAGAATTGTAGCCCTATAACTATCGTTCAATTCTTTTTAATACTATTTTCCTCTTTCTCTAATATTAAGCGAGTTATTTCATATATGCAAAAACATGACTCGCCCAATATATTAAGTAACAAAGTAGTTTCTTCAAAAATCTGTTATACTTAATACCGTAGCAAAAAGCACTTTTGTTTTTCAAAAATAACGAATATATGTATTTATATTGATTGTTTTTTAAAATGAAGGTTATGTTAATTCTCATACGCCACATAAAAAGTTTGACTTTAATAAATAATATAATAAATAAACGTAACTTCTAAACAACGTGGATAAGATTGGCGAAAAATTTGCACCATCAGGTTTGTTTCCATATTTGACTCAGTGAAGAATGTTCGCTGTATGAACTTTACACAATACTTTAGCTCCATTTTAATTCAAAACGGGAAAATTTACTGATAAATTTGTGACTTTATCAAACGGTCGTTTATTTTCCTTGCGTACGTTACTTTACAATTATCTTTATATTATGTGAACGCTAAAAAAATTGAGGAGAGACAGTTGCAAAAATAATAATTTCTTGCTGAGGTAGCTTATCCGATTCGCTTATACATAATCCGTCGTGGCCGCCAAACCTTACCTCTAACCTGGCGCAAAGCGCTCTGTACCAAGCCTATTCATAGAAATTTAACGGGTCAGTTTTATAGGAATGTTTAAAATACCGCAGTCGCTATTATATTATTAGGGTATAATTATAATTAGTCTTCACTCCACATCGTTAGTCGACTGTGTAAACACGTAGTTTCCTTATTTATCAACATGCTACTAATTATTTGGAAACTTTGTACAACTCGTTATTGTTGCATTAATGGTCAAAGCGTTGGGTTACAGAATACACCCCGCACTTCTAAGCATTACTATGATCATTAGTCGACCTCCCTACAATTTTGCCGAATCCAGAGGTGTTCCATCCTTTGTTAGGGAATTTTAAATTGCCAAAAATCGTATTGACACAGAGCCTCCGGTTTTACTTCCTTATCCGAGAAGAAGGCATACTTCGATTTTGATCCGCAATTAAAAACCAACGGTTGTTCAACTTATTACTTCTGTATAGACACTTCGTTGCTTTACGTCGGGACGTGAAAAAGTCGAAAGGCGACAGAGTTGCGCGACATGACAGAAGCAACAGGCAGCTTCTGTGTGTACCTCACTTAACGAGCTTAAATCCGAGTATTTAAGGCGTAATGCTGTTAGTTATTGAAGTGCACTTCCATTTGTTTCTTTTATTGTTGGAAGAAACATCGGGTTGCGAAGTAGTCTTCGCAGCAATTGTTATAATCATTCTTCCAGCAAGCATTCTAAAATATCGCCGAACAAATGGATATTCCAACCTCCAAAGGAATTTTGACCACGGTTTAGCTGCAATATGAGAAAACAGTATTCTGATTGTTATGCTCACCGTTAAGATTCACGGGCAAGTTTAATAACCATTCAATCACTCAAACAACAATAAATGTCAGTTATCAGCTAAGTAAGAAAGGGTGAGGCAGGAGGAACAGACCAAACTCCAGAAATGTAATTGTACACGTGAAAATAATGTAAAAAACTCATATGTTCTTTTCCGATTTTCATTTGTTTTCAACTTATAGCGTAATTAAAAAATTTTAACTGGCGTTTTTTGTAAATGGCCCAAATTTTCGTTTGTTTTCGAGTTAATACGTCTTAAATAAAATAAAAATATCCCTGCATTGACTATCCATATAATACAAAGTGTCAGGTGCGTTCCAAACACTCGAGATGCACTAATTCGACGTATTAGAAATATTGCAGCCGATATGAAGCAATCAAAAGAGCAACAGGCGCCCTTCGTAGATGAAGGACAAAATGTTTAGAGGTCAAAGGCAGTATTTTTTAATATTTATTAAAAGAACGCTATGATTAGAAAAAATGTTAATGTAAGAAATTTTGTTTGTCATTACGCTATAACTTGAAAATAAATGAAAATCGGATGGGAATGTATGAATTTTTACATTATTTTCACATGTATAATACACTCCTGGAGTTTGGTCTTCTTAAGTTCTTAAGCACATGCATATCTGCGGTAAATGTTTTAATTTTGCATAACTGGTTGCTTATTTAAATATACCGTAAGAGCGAGCGTACTATGATCAGCCACCATAATGGGCATTTTTCGGAAACGCGATAGCGAAGTCGTGTCTTATACGTGTAATTGAAC
>JAROYC020000141.1:0-10835 GCA_029619255.2 Dynastes hyllus
AATTTTCGGTTCATTCCATTTAAGATTTTTATGTTGGGGCGGGGAAGCAATGGGGTAAGTTTAGTGTCATGATATATTAATTAAAATGGTTCCCCACCGAAACAAAAATTGACCTGCCTTTGCATTTTTTAATAATTTTATTAGTTTTGGATATAGGCCGCCTGAGAAGTTCTCAAATTAACACTCTGTATATACTTTTTTGTTTGATCTCTAATTTATAATGTAGAGAAGCCAGAAGTCTAAAAACTGGACGTATATTGAAGATAATTTATGGTAGTGACAGATATTTTTCTCCGTTTGTATATCAAATATCGAAGATAATATGACTATGCAACATTATTTTAATTGGAACTCTTTATTTAACCGTGAAAACAGTGACGATAATAATAATAATAATAATAATAATGGTCTTTATTATCCAAAAAAAAAAGTCTAATTGGGATAATAATAATAAAAAAAAAAAAGAAAAAGGTGCAAAAATTCTGGACATAATATACAGGTACACATATACAAACGCCAGTTATAAAAAACAAACAACTCTAATAGCAAAAAAAAAATATAAAATAAAGAACATTGATTAAAAAAAAAATTAAACCCAAATTTCAGTGCCACAGAGTTCCAGTACTTAATTAAAAAAAAAGATCACCATAAAGTTTATTAGCATTCTTCACATGTGCGTTATTGGGGTTTTATAAAATATTAGTCTTCGCTGTGGGAACAAAGAACGTTTCCTTTGTCTAGTTTTGTACTGAGGTACAAGCCCAGCTTGCAAGTATGTTCGGGGCATAATTTTATTAGTAATTATTTTAGCCAGAAATTTAGCGCTGGCTATCTCCCGACGAGTTATAGTTTGCATATTATGTTGTTCCAATGGGTGTCATAATCTTTTCCCCGGGGGTGGATACGTACCAGTGTTTTTAAAAGGTTAAGTATTTTAGGAACCTCTTTGTGTCCTCTCAATTGCAAGTTTTTGGTAAAGGTATTTTTAAAACAACAGAAGAAATTTTCAACCCCAGGCCCACCAGGCTAAAAAAAAGGTTTCAAGATTTTGGGGATTCAAAAATCCTCGACATTTCTTTAAAAAAACCTAATGGGGGCAGAATTGCAAATAGTAATTATGTGCTCCAAAATTGGTTTGTGAATCAAATAGAACCCCCAAAGTTTTTAAACGCGTTGATCTTGATATGGCGACGTTGTCCACCGTGTAGCCAAAAAGTGGATTTTTGGTTTTGAAGTATGTAACAACAGAAATTTACTAACATTGAGACGAACCTTTTATTAAATACACCAAGAATGGTTTCTGTTCAGGTTTGTTTGAAATTTTTACTGAGTCAGGGTAGACGATATCTCAGAAAATAGTTTTAAGTCATCGCGAGGAACACCCAACAAAAGGGAAAAAGATCGTTAATATATATATTAAATAAAGGGGACCCCAAAATTAACCCGTGGAATTGAAGAAGCAGTGTAACATTAGAGGTAAAGCCGTTATAGCAGACGTATGCGGACTTTTTCCAAATAGGAAGCAATGAAATTTGTAATTTGAAAAACCAAATGAAGAAATTTTGGGCGAAGCAGTGGGCAATATGTCGAATGCCTTGGCAAAATCTGTGTAAATAACATCGACTTGCTGTCTGCTATCAAGGGGTTGTGATGTACTGAGTAATTTCTACCAATTTGATTGACCCACCCGAAATAAAGCCGTGTTGATATGGAGATATAAAGATTTTTCAACGTTGTATGCTTTGAATACAGCAAATTTCAAACATTTTGAGCGGTGGAAAGAAAATAATAGGGCGATAATTTGATACGTCCTTTTGTCACCATGTTTGAAAACAGGGGGTTTCCCATTAATTTCCGAACTCAGGAAAGGTAGAGGTTTTACAACTCAAGTTAAATATGAAAATTAATGGTGTAAACAAGACAGTTGCAAGTCTCGAATAAAAAAAATTGGAATATCATGTCCGGCAAATATCGGTCTTATACCCTTTATTGCGGAAAAACTTCCCCCTGAATTTCAGGAATCTGAAAGTAAGGGGGAAAGTTCCCATGAATTGGGAGCTGGGTATATCTGATGCCTGGTATACCCCGCGAACACATCTGCAAAACCTCAAAACGTCTTGAGGTTTTTTCCAATGTCTCTGGGCCATACTTCATTGTATGGGTAATAAAATACATCAGGTTTAAATCACAGGTTCTTTCCAATATTTAACGTAATCGAAATTATGCGAGTACATATAAAATTGGCGGATGCGCCGGTGTTTTTTGTATTTTGTGTCAGAATTCAATAAAAATCTAGCTTAATTTAGAAATACATTTGCTAAAGACATTTAACTGTATGTGTATTTTACATGCAGAATTTATTAATAATGTAACTACATTGAGTAAATAAATAATTTAGTGCAGTGCTTCTTTTTCTAATTAATGCCATTAGCCGCACATATTCTACAATCACAAATTACTCAGGATTCAATAAAGGCGTCCTACAAGTTTTATACTTATTTCTGGGCGAAAATTAAGTAATTCAGAGGCCAAGTTCTAGCTAAATATCAGCCTCCAATAGCAGCGCAATTAAAACAATAATTAAGCTTAATTATACTAAGCGTAACGCAATTACGAAATGTATTAGGGAGTGTTTGGAAAGAAAACAAAAAAGTTAAAGTGGTTGCCACTTTTCAAGAAATTTTAAGCATCTACCATTCGATTTATTTACACATAACAACAGTTTCACTGTTTTTATGTTCTTTCGAAGATTGAGAAAGTTTGATCATTAGATACATCCATAGATTAAATTTCGATCGAGTGTCTGACGGCGGAATACTTTATATAGATTATTTGGATCGCTTAGACGTTTATTTTTTTTATATTGTTTAAATATGCTGTAAATGGTTAGCCAATATTAAGAAGAAGAATAAATACGTACAAAAAAAGCTTTTTTCCTTGTTATTAGTTTATAGTTAATTGCATTTAATATTTTAATGACTAAATATTGCTAACAAGCTTTGAGAAATTGTGAGAGTTATATTCAAACATTTTTTTTGATATTTATGGATTTAAGGAATAAAAGTTACTATCTTTTAGTTATTGTTTCAATCAATCCAGCTCGAAGGACCTATGATTTGGTCAATTGTGTAATTAATGTGAGAATGATACGAACAATGATTGGGTTCTTGAGTGGGTGTCTACATAGTTATTAAAAATGGGTGAAGGACCAGAAAGACACATAAATAGGTCCATTGCTACACCATTCATTTCTAAACCACTAAAAATTTAAGAAAAATTACTTATTTACGTAGTTAAACACTAACATAAAGAAAATGGGGAAAGAATTTTTTTGAACCATGTTTAACAAATGGAAATTTTTGGTCCTTTGGTCTCATCGAACAGCTGGGGGTTAGATTTGGGTCCGTTCAAAACTTGGGGAGCGCTTTAAAACTAAAAAAAGGGCCCAACCCCTGCTCTAACCGTTCCGACGCTAGGGGTCTCAAATTCAAGAAAAAAAGATTCCTTTTTTTAAGTTTGAAGTGCTGTAGCTGCCTAATCAAACAAGCTAGGAGGTTCTGCTTGGTCGCAATCGATTCAGCGGATAATTTTATATCTGAAACCGTCAACTTCGTCGACCAGAAATGCATCCCTAAGGATAAATCAGGCGAAAACTAGAGCGATGTCGATTTAAGGCCTCGTTTTCACGCCGTTTTTGGAAGCCCGAAAACTTCAAACGCCCATATTTCCAATACGGTTAGACATAGCGGGCTGAAATTTTATTCCGCACTGAATGTGAAGTACCTCTTTCAATTCGAAACTTAATCCTCCTAATTTTTTTCTGTAAACCGGTGACCCTAGATGTAGGCTGCTAAACCATGCAGCCCGTAAGCTATCTATTCTGATATAGGGAAACAAGTTGTTGGCAGTTTTTGTTTTTAAGATAACCTGACTTTACAAATAACATCCAAGCTACCGGTTCGTTTGTAGAACTGTTCTCGATCTGTGAAGTGTTTGCCTCTTAGTCGGTTTTTGCTCCTTCAGTTGGACAAATTCAAGCAGCCTATTGTTGCTCTGTAAGGCCCTCTGCCACATAGCACGTGCAATAAATTAATTTTATGGTAAAGTCTTAGGACTTGAAGCTTGAAGCTCTCTTCTATTACTCATATTTAACTTTCCTGTGTCGGTCAGCTTATGATATATGTGAACTTTTCAATACCTCGAAGACGTTTTAATACCTCAAACAAACGTTTTGCACTTTCTGGATACTGCTGATAATTCTCTGAATAAGAGAATTTCGAAAACACGTATCGCAAAGCATCTTTTGACGGTCTAATTCAGAAGCAATCGGTGAGAATATATTTTTTTGAGATTGCAGTAGGATGTCCTAATGTAACCACCTATATGTTCATATAGCATAAGCGTCACAAGCGTTATCCTCAAACTTGTGTATCTTGCCAATATCAATAAGCATCACGGCCAAGAAATTTTATTCTTTATCTTCACTTTTTGCGATCTGCTTCAAGGAATCTGACAATAACTTATTATCGGTGACAATTTTTTTATTTGATATTCCTCTGCAAGATCTTCTAGAGCACAGGCAATGTATCATTGGATAATTTTTGATGGGTTTTACAGCAGACTTTCTTGTTGGTAACTTGTTATTGTTTCATCAATAAATAAATTGCATTTATTTACTTATTAATGTTATTGCGAAAAAGTGCACCGTATCATTGTATAAACAATACAGTAAAGATGTTAAATTACAAACAATCTGCCATTTCGGAACGTGGATGGATTTTAAAGAGGCAATAATAATATAAATAGAAGTAGAAGTAATGGAGACTGACATGGAATTTGAATGATTTCGTTCGGAAAATAGCAACGCCAGCAACAGAGCAAAAGGCACAGAAAATGTTGGATCAAATTTCATTAACGCATATTACTTACACTTCAATAAAATACCTAGTTGATGAAGTTAATGTCAGGATAATAACAGTTAGATAAAACTAAGTACAGTGTATAGCAGAGCATCCGAAGTTTGTGATTCTTCCTGGAATTTTAGAAGCGAAAAGGAACTTAATGAGGGAGGACATTGGTTAAGCAAGCAGAGCGTTATTACATAGTTAACCCAATACAATAACGTTCGAAACTTTACAAACTCATTTAAACGGGAGCGGTAGCGCTTGGGTATAGAAATAATAGATATTTATAATTAGGAACAATTTGTGAAAACATTTTACTACGTTGATATGAAATAAAATTATAGAGAAACTAGAAAAGATAGAAATATAATTACTAAGAAATTAAATTTAAGATAAATATAGAATTTAAAATGATAACGAGCACAAAGAACGAAAGTATAACAAATGCAGATTGTAATAACAATAAATAACAAGAATAATTCACACTTTTGGAATTAATATTTGACAGTTTGGCAATTGCTATGATTGCTTTGCTTAGTAACGAGTTCTTTAGATCTATTTGGCGTCGCAAGAAACAATTTGGTGCTCTTTCCTAGCTAACTTTGCGTAACAACAAAAACAGATTACCAAAACCCCTATTGCTGCATATCGTCATATTTTTTTTATGTTGAAGTATAACATATGTGATATCGTCGAATTCGTTTTTCGATCACCTTTCCAAAAACGTAAAAAATATACAGGATATTCTATTCATAAAAATAAAGTTGACGTCACTTCCGGTGAAAGCAGAAATACAGTTGAAATGCCGATAACAGCAAAAGCTAGTTGACAAAGAATAAAAATCGGCCTATTTTTTCAAAAAACGATAGCTTCTGTTGTTCAAAAGTTAGTATGAGACCGCAATGTATATGTATTGAAATATCTTTCTCGGGGGATTTTTGGGAAAATTGTTAAATTTTCTAATTTTAAATTAAATTAAAGGGTAGGTTCGGATACCCTTTCGGCAATTTTAGAACGAATTTCCAACTCAGTAAAATGAAATTAACGAATTTTAAGATTTTAAAAGTAACTAACCCAATGTATATAAACTCTCTGTTTATATAACCACCACAAGAAACTGTCTGTTCTGGAAATTTAACCCTTTTCTCTTCAATAAAGACTTTGATTTCACAATCGTACACTTTATATGGGGATCGGAGTTAAGACACAGTTTGATTCAACCAAGGCCGATAAAGATTGATGAAAAATTATGGCGTCGTTCATCTTTCTTTTATTTTAAATCGCGAAAGACCGGCGATTGGTTTATTTCACAGCTAATTTTGATAAGGGTGTATTACCGCCTGTCGAGTATGGCATGACTTTGTTTTCTTGATATACTAAGCCCTTGGTGTAGAGTTGTTTGAACACCCACCAGATTGATTCCATAAACCATGGGTACATCGTTTTTTAATCGCGTTTGAAGTCAATCCATCGTTCCAATCGTTCCATAATAGTATATACATATATATGTATGTGTAAATTCTATGTAGTCGCTGTATTATATATATTGGGTCAATTATGTACAATAAAACATTCAATGTCAAGTTGTTGTCTACCCAGCCTACTCTTCCATGCCTCTCTATCTTGTGCTAACTCTTCCACTAGGTTCCTTTCTGCCATACTTTTTGGTATCCCATCATACCACGACCTTCGCGGTCTTCTCCTTTTTCGTGCTCCTGGTGGTTTCCATACAAACAGCTGCTTCGGCCATCGCGATTCTGGGTTGGCCTCAGTAAGTGGCCAAACCATTTTAACCCTTTAACTTCGATCCCGTTCACAACTGTTTCCGTCGTATGCATTCTGGTTCTGATTTCTTCGTTAGTAATTCTTTCCTTATTTGACACTCTACCTCTTCCAAAACCTTCCTTTGTCATCCTCTCTTTGCCCCCCTTCACTTCCGAGTTAGTATTGTTTCAACCAACCATAGCTCTCCCTATATTTTTCTTGTTTCGCGACGAGATGTTTTTGTCCCACCAAATGCAGTTTAGCGCACCCACTGTTTATAAGAATTATGAGATTTGCAAAAAAATTAGGGGGTAGAGGTTTTTACGCTATCGTTAAAAATATGTAAAACAGTTTAATTTGTCTTGACTTTTTTTTTATATCTCGTAGTTTCTTGGTTATTGAGTCAAACAGCGAAGGGTAGTGTTGAACTTAGGGTGCTTTACACCCCGCTAGTGTGCGATTGGGCAGCTAAGATAGGTCTATAAACCCACATAGGTTCATTTAAATCGGAGAGATACACTTACCTTCTTAGCACTTGATAAATTCTACCTAAAAAGACTACCACTATTTAGAATACTGTCCTTTTCATATAAACAATGTTGGACTATTATTCTCAGCATCTCTGTAATGAAAACTAGAACACTAATGAATATTTTATGGCTTTTAAACGAAGGTAGCGGTTTTTCATACAACTGATTTATTTATGCTATTGCCATACAAGTTTAGGATTACTTGTAGTAGAGTTGAACATATAGTGAACACGGTTATTCAAAACTTTGCAATGCCTTAAAATATGCAGGAGTAACAATAGGGATTATTGGAAATAAGACATTAAATATATGAAATCAACAACTTCCAACATCTTTAAATATCAGCATTTTTATATTATTATTCATAAATTACAATAGTTTTAAAATTCGAATTTTATCTCGCATTTTACCTACATATACAGAAAATACATTTCATAGATGTGTGCACACGAACATGTATATATATATACTTCCCACATATATAGAAAAATATATATATATATATATATATATATATATATATATATATATATATATGTATACCAGTACATATGTTTCAGTAACAGTAGTAGACGCTGCACAACTACATACTTATACACAGGCTGCAAGTTGTTTACTAATGCAGCTTCTATTGGAAGCAGGATTTAATTCAACTTGCTACGAACGTGAACCGAAATATCTTACATGCGTTTAGAAATAAGAACGTTTACATAACTATTTCGGAAGTGATTTCGTTTTCCATCAATTTATATTGGCCTTTTTTGGCTGTGATAGTATACAGGGTGGGGCAATAGTGCGAGATTCTTCGATAGCACCTTTACTATTGGTAATAGACAAGAATATTCTATACAAAAATCATAGGTATATATTAGTAGCACGTGCTAAAATTGTTTATTTTTTTCATATCAAAGTTATGTTCTTTTTTAATGGAATCCAAGGTTACTTTGTATAAGATTACCTATACCTAAACTCAATTGTTGAAAAATGATATTTGCAATGTTTCCCAGATATAGCTGTAGTTTGTATAATATTTAACATTTTACTTTGCACATTGGATATTAAGTAGCCTATGGAGCTAGGGATATTTCCATTTAGAACAAGACAACTTCTTGACCACAAGCCATCTCTGACAACGCAGTAAAAATTGAATTCTTCAAGTGACGTTTTCGTCATTATTTTAAATAGAACAACCTGTATATTTTTTAATTTTTGTATTGCTGATAATATTTTGCGTTAATTACGTAAAATTTTCACTACACCTAAAGTTAATCGTTTTTGAGGTATTTTGCAATTGCGTTTACAATTGGGTTCGTATTTATCTGTTACTTCTCTTAAATATACAGTTTTGAGCTGTTTTGACAGATCTTAGAAGCTTAGTAGTCCTTTAATTCTATTAGCTATGGATTTTTCTCCTTCAAATATCTTTTTTATATTCCTGATATCATTTTAATTTGTAGTAGGTTAGGATTAAGAAGCAGGTATAATTATCATTGTATTAAAAATTGATTGACAACTAAAAATATATAAAAAAACAATTATTGGTTTGTATTAATCTCAACAGGTAAGTGTTTATTCAACAACAAGAAACAAACAAAAACAAAGGTAAGTGTTTCACAGCCTTACAGATACTATAATTCTTGATTAGTTTTTTTTTATTATTATTCGTTTTATTACTCCTTTTTCGCTATTATAAATATTGAAGAAATCGCACGCCTATGGCGCGACGAACGATTATCTTTATTTATAACTGCAGCACTTAAAAAAAGAAACACTGTTTTACAGGGAGTTTCTCTATGAGAATATTGTCTTATTTAAACAAACACTTGCCAACAGGAGAAGATAGTGCGATATATAAGGGAGAGTGGTGCACAATTAAATTTAAAAAAAATGCACTTCCTATTGAGTTTTTTATGTAATATATTTGCGAATATTAAAAATATCTGTGCACATATGACATGGTCCACCTGTCGCAGTAATTAGCAAGTTAAAAACCTTAGTGACATATAGTTTAACGAAAATTAATGCCAATACAGCTCATGGTATTGATGGAATCATTCCCGGCAAAAACAATGCGAGCAGAGAAAAAAGCACTAACACACGGACATGTTTCTGCCAACCCGGCGTCATCAGCGTGAATAAACGAAAATCGGAAAAGAACATATGAGTTTTTTACATTATTTTCACATTTTACATTATTTCTGATTTATATAAATCTCTCTCAATAGCTGTAAAAACTTATGATTTATTTAAACCAGAGGTTCCCAAACTTTTTTTTCTCGTAGACCACTTTCAAAATTTTACTGGTTCCGGTGGACCCCCTGCTGCTACATTTCTACCATTTTCCCCAAAACTCGTCAAAAAATGTGAAAATTAGATCTAACGATGGAAATTTGCGTCGCGGCTGAGTACCAACCCTAAATTCGGAGTGGTAAAAATAAAAAGAAAAATAGTATATTTTCTTGAGTTCTATTTATTAAAATAATATGATTACAGACTTAATAAATTTTAAATTAAACATGAATAACGTAACGTAACTTCAACAATGCAAATCAACAATTAAAAAAATAATTTTAATGGGAGGGATGTACTTGATGGATTGACAACAAATTATCAATATTAGGCTTCAGTTTTGTGAGGAATAACCGCAAATCTCCCCGTTCTGTGATGTTCAATCTGCTTCTTTTTTTTGTTAATAGGTTTGTAACGACACTTTTAAAAATTTTTCGACAAGGTATGACGAGGGAAACGCTATCAAAAGTTTTCTCGCAATTTCCCACAGCCCAGGATATTTTTCGGGTATTTCTGCCTGCAGCCAAAATGTTTGATAGCCTTTTTTAAATTTCACCTTCAGCTCCTCATTGGTGCTAAGCTCGAGTAGCTCCTCTTGTAATACCACATTCGCCACATCCGTTTCATCAAATGGATTTATGATCCATGGTGGTATTTCCATCGTCAGAATATCTTCAAATCTATTTTTGAAGTCATCATGCACGGCATTTAAATGTTGAACGTATGTCTGAATATCCTCATCAAGACATTCTGTCTGTGACAAGTTTGGAAACTGGGAGAATTCGCGCCGACTAATATTTTGCTTCATAAATTTCAATTTTCCAAGAAAAACCGAAATTACACCCTTTGTTTTTATTAAATTTAGGCTGTCCCCTTGTAACTGCAAGTTAATCTCATTAAATTTTTTGAACAAATCTGTCAAATACGCGATGTTCGCTATCAATTTGATCAGGTTTTCCTTTAAATCTGGATCTTTACTTTCAGAAACTCTAAAACTGATTCAAAAAGTGAGTAAAATCTTGTTAAACATGCACCTTTCGACAACCAGCGTACTTCAGTATGTAAGAGCAATCGTTGGAAGTCTTCATCATTCTCGTCGCACAATTGTCAAAAAAAACGGGTATTTAACGCATTGCTTCTTATTTTGTTAACTGCTGTAATCACAAATTGAAGCGATTGGTGGCTACAGCCTGTCAAAAATTACCCTTTTTTTTTTTTTTGATGGTATCTCGTAATTTTAGGAAAGCTAACCAAAATTTTTTTTTTTTTATATAAAAAAATTTTTGTGGCCCCTTTAAATTGGAACCCCCTTTCCTTTTACGCCAATTAATTGGTTTTTCCCCCCGGC
>JAROYC020000142.1:0-10810 GCA_029619255.2 Dynastes hyllus
GACGTCCGCCTCGTCGTCGTCGTCTGGGGGGGGGGATACCGCGGAACACCCGCTCGAGGTGTTCGGCGTGTATCTCGGCTTTGTCCTCAGGGGAGAAGCCGAAACCATTTGTGCCTTGAAGGGGCCGGTTTATAGCTCGCCTGTTGGGGTTACGGAGGGCTTTGGTGAGTCTCCAGAGCGATCCGTCTTCTGCGGAGAGGGACACTACCCGGTCGTGCCAGACCTCCTGGTTGTGTTCCCTGAGGGCTTCGCGTACCTGTCGGGCAAGAAGATTTGCCCGACGGTTGTCGTCGGGTGAGAGGGTGGATTGCGCCAGCTTTCGCGCTCTTCTGCGCTCCTTGATCAATGCCCTCAGCTCCGCAGGCAGTTCGCTGGCGCCTTTTTGGGTCTTAGTTTTAGAAGAGTCATTCAAAGCCTTTGTGATTGCGTCGGTGTATGAGCGCGCGGCCGAGTCAAGAGCGGCCGCGTCTTGGATATCCTGATCGAAGCTAAGGCTCTCTACGGACTTCGCGGAGAAGAGATCCCAATTCGTGACCCTGCGGACTCGATCTCCGAGGGTCATGACTTCACCACCAAGCTTGACGAGGATGGGGTTGTGATCCGAGGAGAGATCGGGAATGCTCTCCACGGTCACAGCTCTGGGGACATCCAGCGTGAGAGCCACGTCGAGGATGTCCGGAATTACGCCCGTTGCATAGAAAGTAGGGCTGTCGGGAGGATGAACTGCTACACCGGTCGATTGGATGAGGTTGAACAACTTCCTGCCAAAGCTGTTCTGTACTCTACACCCCCAGGCGAGGTGTTTGGCGTTCAGATCCCCCGCAATCAACATTGGGCTGGGCCCGGTGAAGATTTTGGAGTAGTCTTCGCGCGAGAATGGTCCACTGGGAGGGGCGTAGACGGAGTAGATGTGGAGCGGGCCGAAGTCCGTCCAGATCATGACGGTGGTCGCCTCTAGGGAGTTTAGCGGCGGCATGACGACGTCTGAGTGTCGGATAGAATTCTTCACGAGGATGGCTGTCCCTCCGTAAGGACCCGTCAAGCGATCTTTCGTCAGAGCGACGTCGAGAATGTCCGGGGGAACGTCTATTCGATAGAACGTTGGGGAATCTGGGGAATGAACTGTCAAACCTTCGTTTTGGATGAAGTCGAACAGCCTGCTGCCACGGGCGTTCGTCACCCTGCTACCCCAGAAGGGGTGCTTTGCGTTCAGATCAAGAGAGGACGGAAATCGATCCAGATTCTGACGGCCGTCGCTTCGAGAAAATCGTGCGGCGGCACTTCGACCTCGGAGTGGCGGATTGAGTTTCGGATGATGATGGCTGTGCCTCCGCCGCGGCCCGTCAAGGTCTCGACGGTAGGTGGTGTAATTTACGACCTTGACCCTGTCCCCAGGACGGAGCCAGGTCTCGCCGAGTAGACGATGTGTTTTGGGAATTCGGAGAGGAAGTCACGAAGCTGGGGTTTTTCTCCCTGACACCGAAAGCGTTCCAGGCGACACCCTGGGCCTCGTTGGCGACGATGTCGATGGGGGTGGGGGATCCTTTGGTGGGGGTGGCACCTCGCGGGATAAATCCCTGCAGCTGTTGAAGGGCAGCGTTAAACTGCCCAAAAACTTGCTGCAGAGTGGTGAGTGCCCCTAGAAGGTCGGGGACTTGTTGGGTCGTGAGTTGAGGGGGTGCGGGGTTTTGGGTGGGTTTGCGTCTGGGAGTGGACGCAACTTTTTTGGCAGAGCCGGCGGAAACGACGTCGGAGTCCGTCCGTCGGGGGTGGACGGGGGAATTCGCGGCTGCTTTGGGCGGGGCCGGGGTAGAAACGGACTTCTGTGGTGGTTTGGGTGCGTTCGTAGATCGCACCTGGGTAGCTGGGCGCCGCTGCGGGGCCTTTTCGCAACCGCGGTAGGAAGCGGGGTGGGCCTGTCCACAGTTTGCGCAGGTGGGGGACTCTGCGCGATCACGGTCGCAGTCAGCGGCTCTGGCTCCGCCGCATCGGACACAGCGGGGCAGGGGATTGGGCATGCCCAAAATGCGGCACGGGCACTGGCCGATGTTGGGCCCGAATTTCAGCGTTTCCCCGAAATGCGACCCGGGAGAAGGGACTTGATGTTGTAAATCTCGGTCTCGTCGCGGGGGAGTTTGGCGACGACGACATACCTCGCCCCCGGTTCTTTGTACCCCGCAAAAATTTCCCGACTGTTCCCCCAGAACGCATCTGTCGACCTACAATAAGAGATAGATCGAAAGTTACGCGGAGTCCCCCCCGATAGGGCGCAAGGGGGGCCCGGCCCGTGGATAGAAGAACGTGTCCTATAACAGCGTACAAGTCCCTTCTTAGCCGCTAGCATAAGATCAACAGCGCGCTATTAGATATCTACTTACGGCAACGGCCATACCACCGTGAATATGCCGGTTCTAGTCCGATCAGTTCTCATCCGATCGCGAGAGAGGACAGACGTGTTTTTCCTTAGTGGCTCCACAAAAAACAACCTTATTGTTTATGGGCGATAGAGATTCTTCTCTTAGTGTGTTTCGGTAGTAGTTCTTAGTGCGGTACGTGTACTGTGCGAGTGCGTTATTGGTTGAGCCTGCCCGCCGTAGCGTTGTGCGGCAGTGCAGGCCCCGCCCACTCGGTGGCGTTGCCCGGGTGTGGCAGTGGAAAACCCCACTCCAGAACTGCGCAGTTAGTGTTTTGTGCTTTAGTTTTAGTTTTGTACATAGACAGAACTTCTTTCTCTTTTCGTTATTCGCTATTTTGTCGTGCTTTTATCCTCGCTACATGGCGAGCGTGAAAAACTTGACGCGGGGCATTACCAGATCTGCCGCGTACGAATCTGAGGATTCGAGCTCTAGCTTGGACAGTATACCGGTGCTAGCGAGCAAGGTGGCCAAGATGGTTGGCGAGGAGGACGCCAAAAGGCGCTTTGACGCCGTCACCGGCGACGTGGTGCCGCTGGAAAACGCGGCACAAGCGGAAACAGAAGACGGAAAAACCGATCCGAATCCCTGGCGGAAGGTCCCGCGGGGTAAAGGTACGCCTTCCGAGGGTAGAGACCCCGTACTTAACTATTTCAACGTGGAGCTTGCGAACAGGTACGGGATCCTGTCGGACGGTGTGCAGGGATCCGTCGAGATGAAGGATGTCTCGGACACTCGTCCGGAAAGAACCCCGACACCCGTCACAAGGGACGCGGCGCCGATTAGCAAAACCAAACCGCCGGCACTTTGCTTCATATCGCGCGTCGAAAAGCACTATAGTGATTTTAGGGCTAAACTTAACGCGATATCGAATGAATATTACCTCCAGTTCACCAAAAACAATACGCTGGTGTATTATAAAAAGATCAAGGATTATAAACGCTTCATCGAGAAGTACGCGAAAGTAATCCCTTTTTACACGTACACGCCCCGCGGCGAAAAAACCATGGCGTACTTAATAAAAGGGTTACACGGAGAGTGTGAATGTGCGGACGTGAAAAACGAACTCGTGGAATTAGACATTAAAGTTAACACGGTCGTCAAATTTCAAAACACCAAGTTCCCGATCTTTATGATTACCGTGCCGAAAGCGGTGTCCCTTAAGGACCTGCAGAAAAAGGCACGGTACATACAACGCACAAAAGTGTACATCGAGCCGCACCGCAGTAAGAAAACAATTATTCAATGCAAAAAATGCCAGACGTGGGGACACGCGACGGCAAATTGTTATATGAACATCTCGCGATGTGTTAAGTGCGGACAAGGACACCTTTCACACTTGTGCGAAAAAGACCCGAAGACGCCCGCGAGATGCTGCAACTGCCAAGGGGAACACCCGGCGTCCAGCACCGCTTGCCCGGACTACGAGAAGGCGGTCGAAGCCCAGAGGAAAAGAATACAGCCGAACAGGGACGCTGCCCCATCAAAAAAGTTCGTTCCGGCGCCGCCACCAAAACGAAACGCGTGGGAAAAGCGGGACTTCCCGCCGCTGCCCGCGAGCCGTGCCGCATCGAGGGATAGCAGCCCAGCTTCCAGCGCCGCCGGACCCACGCAAGACAGCAGGAGAGACCCACAGCCAGCGAGACGCCCGGACCGCGTCCCCGAACCCCGACGCGCGAAATCAACCGACAGGTCGCGGAGCAAGGGCAGAACGCCGAATAGGAGCGAGATGGAGGACGGCCTTGACGACATCGCACAGATCTCGGCCACCCTTCAGAAGATAGATGCGAAAGTCGACCTTAAAAGGTTAGTTAGGAAGCTCAGGGAGCTGAACGACCGAATCGACAGCTGCAGTACGCCGTTGGAGTACGCGCTAGCCATTAATGAATTTAATAATAATTATCTTCATTGAGTGCATGTTATGGAACTGTAACGGCGTCTCCGGCAAAATCGAGGAGGTGGCTGAGTTGGCTGGGAGGCATGGCGTTCACGTCGTGATGTTGAACGAGACTAGAGCTTCGCAAAATTATATCCTCCGAATAAGGGGATATAATGTTGTGGAAAAAAGGGGACGTAACGGGCATGGAGGTGTAGCAATTGCGGTACGGGAGGATGTGCCGCATAGAGCGGTAGACCCTCTCCATCCGGCGCTGCGTGACATCGAGGCGGTGGCAATCCAACTGGCGGATAACACCGTAATCGCGACTTACTATAACAGCCCGAGCAAGAGGTTACAACAACAACAGTTGGACGCACTTGTGGGAATGTCTAGAAGGGTCGTGATTGCGGGCGATTTTAATGCAACGCATACCTCGTGGGGTTGTCGCCGCAACAATGCCAACGGGGGCGTTTTGAGTGGTTATATCGCCAACAGTAACGTCCTCTGCTACTACCCGCCGGAGAGCACGCACATTCCGTCGAATGGCACGACTCCGTCGGTGGTAGATCTTGTTATAGCGTCCAACATCAAGGATATGGGTGATGTTGTCGCTGAGACCACCTCGTCCGACCATCTGGCCCTGCGCTTCCAACTAGGCGGTGACAAAGTATCTACCTTCAGGAGGGTGGTGTTTGATTACGCCAGGGCAAACTGGAGAAAGTACAGGGAACTTCTTAACGCGAAGGAAATAGCGGTGGCGATCGAGAGCACCCAGGAGCTGGAGAGAGCCATCGCTATTCTAACGGAAGACATCACAAACGCCGCCAAACGATCGATCCCAAAGAAGATGATCGAGCCGCACAAATATAACGAGCCCCCGCGACATATTCTGCGGCTCATCGCCGAGAGAAACAGAGTAAGAAGAAGTTACCAAGCGACGTTGAACCCCGAAGACCTGCGAGGGATGAAGGCGATGAGCCGGGACATTAAGCGTGAGCTGAAACAACACAAGAACGACACCTTAAACAACCGACTTATGCGGGTCAACGTGAGCGACGGATCGATTTGGCGGCTTACGAAACACCTGCGTAAGAAGTTCCACAGAATCGGCGCCCTACAAAGAGCGGATGGAACCACCGCAATGACTGCGCCGGCGATTGCCGACACCATCGCCGAGACGTTTCGACTCTGCCATGAGACGCCAGAAGCGACCGAGGGGATGGAGGAAACGGTGGAGAGATCTATCACTTCCTTTTTCCTGCAGCATCCCGTACATCCACATCAATCAGAACCCTACCTCGCCACTCCGAAACAAATCAAGCAGATAATTAATCACACCGCATCCACTAAAGCACCCGGCAACGACACAATCCAAAATATATTACTCAAAAACCTTCCTAAAAAACAAATAGCACATCTTACCAATATCGTTAATTCTATAATCCGGCTCCAGCATTTCCCCCAATCCTGGAAACAGGCAACAGCGATTCCTGTCCTTAAACCACGCAAGAACCCCGCCCATCCCGGCAGCTATAGGCCAATCTCTCTACTCTCCACCGTTTCGAAGATCGCGGAGAGGATTATACACAAGAGCCTACACAAGCACCTGGAAGATAACCACCTCCTCCCGGATAGCCAGTTTGGGTTCCGCCCGTCGCACTCCACCGAGCAGCAGATCGCGAGGGTCGTCGCGGACACGGTCGGCGCTTTCAACAAACGTCAACATACCGCCCTAATGATGGTCGACCTTGAAAAGGCTTTCGACCGGGTATGGATTGACGGCCTGGTCCACAAGATGATAGGGATGAAGTTCCCGCCGCCGTTAATCCGAATTACCAGAGGATACCTCACCGCCAGGACACTACGCGTCAAAGTGGATGACTCCCTTTCACAACCAGTGCAAATCCCAGCGGGCGTGCCCCAAGGTTCCGTACTGGGGCCTATACTTTTCAATATTTACACTTCTGACACCCCAACTTTCCCGAATAACAAGATAGCTCAATATGCTGATGATACCGTCTTCTACGCCCACTCATTCTCGCAAATTACTGCAGTAAACAAAATCCAAAATCAGATCCCCCAGTACGAAAAGTACCTCGCCCGCTGGAAATTGACAGCGAACCCCGAAAAATCGTCAATAGTAATCTTTACAAAGCGAACAAACCCAGTCATCATACCCAGATTCCCAAAATTCAAGCAGACAACAGTTCCAAACGTTAACTCGTTGAAATACCTGGGAGTCACCCTTGACAAACGGCTAACATACCGCGACATGGTCGATTCAAACGTCGCCAAGACCATGGCCGCACTAAAAGCCTTTCGATTCATTTACCTACGGGCGGAACTTTCCCGCCGTACTAAAATCCACCTCTATAAGGCCATCCTTCGGCCGATACTCCTCTACGGATACCCGTTATGGGGCAGCGCGGCCAGGCATCACCTGAGAAAGGCCCAGGGGATGCAAAATAAGTGCCTCAGGATGATTCTCGGAGCGGAGAGGCGGACCCCGATCCGGGAACTCCACGCCGCGACGGGTATCCCGATGGTACAACCGTACGGGGACGCCCTGGCCCGGCGGTTCTACGAGAGAACTGCGACACACGAAAACCCGCTAGTCAGGGGCATCACGGAAGGACGGCCGGAGACCGAAAAACACCGCTACCCGTTCGAGCATCTGGGAATTCGCCCGCAGCCTGGGGAAAGGCGGTAGCCCCCTACCGCCCAACGCCGTCTACCGAAATTGATGGAGGTTTTTACAAACTTTTTCCTCCAAATCACCAAACTTCCGATTGGACGCAACCGAAAACGAGACCAGAAGAACTGAGTGTGAAAACTAATTGACTATCTTAGTGCACTTTGTTCGAGTATGTACCGCACATGATCTCACACTTAACATGAATAATACTTAGATTGTAAGCGCAAATGCGCAGGAAAATTTAAACAGCACACCTGTTGAAATGTACATAAGAATGTTACATGACACATTATAACAATAAAGATTTTTCAATTCAATTCAATTCAATTCTCGTCCGATCACTGAAGCCAAGCACGGTCGGGCGCGGTTAGTACTTGGATGGGTGACCGCTTGGGAACACCGCGTGCTGTTGCCTCTTTTTTCCTTCTCCTTTCTCCTTTTTTTTTTTTTTTTTTTTTTTTTTTCCCAAATCTCTTGTTTACGCTGTTCGTTTCTTGTCTATGTATATATTAATCGGTTAGTTAGGTGATAGTAGGCTAGCCTGTAGATATGATTAGTAGGTTACTTTAAAGATATTACTATTATCGTTATTGTAAGTTAGTCTTTAAGCTAGTTGTAAGTTGCGGTCGTTAACGAGGCTAGTCGGATTCACGTTGTAGCCTCTAGACTAACGTCGTTAGGATACCGTAGCACCTAAGCAATAGGAATAGGATAACGTCAGCGCCGCAGCACCGACCCAGTCGACCCTATTCAAATAGGTTAATCGAATTCTTCCCCTAGAGGATGAATATGATAGGAGGTGCTCGTCGGTCGGTCGATCGATCGTTCGTCGGAAGGCGGCTCTAGTAACGCATTTCGTTGACGAACTCGACGAATTCAAACGAAAAGTTAGTTAGTTAGTTAGTTAGTTAGTTAGTTAGTCAGTATCTGTTTGGCAGAATTATCGTCGGTAAAGGAGTAGCTATGGCGAGCCGTTAACCTTTTATTGAAATATTTTGTGGTTCTGAAAAGAACCGTAACGAAAGGGAAGCGTGACCTTTGCAATCGCGAACGCTCACGAGAAGGTGGTCGCCGCCTATTTCGAACTGGTATACTTGGTCACGGCCTTTGTGCCCTCGCTAACGGCGTGCTTCGCAAGTTCGCCGGGAAGCAATAGACGAACGGCGGTTTGGATCTCGCGACTCGTGATCGTCGCTCTCTTGTTGTAATGAGCGAGACGAGACGCTTCGGCCGCGATCCTCTCGAAGATGTCGTTAACGAAGCTATTCATGATGCTCATCGCTTTGCTGGATATGCCGGTGTCCGGATGAACCTGCTTCAGGACCTTATAGATGTAGATGGCGTAGCTCTCCTTTCGGCGACGTTTCTTCCTCTTGTCGCCTTTCGAGATATTCTTCTGGGCCTTCCCGGCCTTCTTGGCGGCTTTACCGCTCGCTTTAGGCGGCATGGCTACTAGCGATACACGTAAGAACTGTTTAGATGCCGATAAAATCTAACGACGTGACGCCGAAACAGCGGATCGAAATATGGGTCCGGTCCGAACGATGGACGATATATATATATATGCCTGGTATTCGAACGGCAGTAGGCCACGCCTCTGACCCATTCGGTAGTCGCTAACTCCCGAACGGAGTTCGGTTGGTGAACGCCGGGCGCTATAAGTACGTAGCTGGGGGGCCGATTGGCGAGTAGGGCCGTCTGACTGAGGCCATTCTGGAATCTATGGAGGAAGCAACGACGTTCTCTGAACTGAACCACAAAAAACATCTCCCTTGTCAGCTTAAGTCCCTGATAAATGAGAAACGCAAAGCAGTAAAAAGGGCGAGAATAACATTAAGCCCGGGGGATCGGACGGCTGCGAACCGACTGATTAGACAGGTCAAGGAGGCCCTCTTACGATACAGATGCGAGCAGTGGAACGATAAGGTCCGCTCGATGACCACAGAGGATGGTTCTCTCTGGCGGTTTGGTCGCGCTCTCCGCCGGGAGCAGCATAAGAACTCCAATCGACCCATACACGGGCTGCGAGGCCTGGTGTACACGGAGCAGTCCAAGGCTGAGGCGCATGCGGATCATCTGGAGGAGGTGTTTCGGGAGCCTCTGGATGACGATGATAACGAAGAGCTTGAACGAGAAGTCGCCGACTTCATCAGAAATTTACAAAACGCTGAAGCTGAGGAACTTCGACCAACTAGTGTGGAGGAGATTCGAAATTGCATAAAGCAGACCAGAAACGGAAAGGCGCCGGGCTCGGATGGGGTTACGAACCTGATGATGAAGCGCCTACCGACGGGGGCAATAACTGTGTTTGTGGCTATAATAAACGCCGTTTTAGCTACGGCACATTTTCCGCGGCCCTGGAAGCATGCGAATGTTTTGGTCTTTCCCAAACCTGAGAAGGACGTTTTGTTCCCGCAAAATTATCGACCCATAAGCCTTCTCTCCAGCCTCTCTAAGATCGCAGAGTCAATTATACTCAGTCGGCTAAGGGAAATTACAACAGACCTTGATCCCATACCACAAGAGCAGTTTGGCTTCAGAGCCGGACTTTCTACGGAGTTCCAACTACTCCGATTTACCGACTATATCAGAGATGCGCTGGAGGGAAGAGAGACTGTCCAGGCGGTCTTTTTGGACATCCAAAGGGCCTTCGATTCAGTGTGGCACGAGGGCCTTGTTTTCAAGCTTGCTCGTTTGGGAGTCAACTTGAGACTGGTTGGGTTGATTAGAGATTATTTGCGGGGCAGGACCTTTTGTGTTAAGATGGGCGGTGTCAAGTCTTCTTCGAGACCGATATTCGCGGGAGTTCCCCAAGGTTCGGTACTGGCTCCCGAGTTGTTCATTTTATATACTTACGACATTCCCAGGGAACAAGCCGTACAACTGGCGATATACGCAGATGACACCGCTATCTATTCTTCTTCGAGAGACGAACGCATGCTTACCAGGCGCCTGCAGGGCGCGTTGGACCGGCTTCTGGAGTGGCTTGATCGCTGGAGGCTGAAGGTTAACAGCAGCAAATGTGTAGCGGGACGTTTCACCTACAAGTTCCATGAGGCGCCCGGCAACATTGTCGTTGGGCGCTTAGTTCTCCCATGGTCCACCTCGGTGAAGTATCTTGGTCTCATCCTGGATAAAAGGTTAACTTGGAGCGGACATATAGCTAGCATCCGAGGGAAGTTTCACTCTGCCAAAAGCATGCTGGCTCCACTGCTGAGGAGAAAGAGCGAACTGGACATCAAGGCAAAACTCTTGATATACACATCCACCCTTAGGCCAATACTAACCTATGCCGCGATCGCTTGGTCGACTGTGGCTCCGGGGAAAGTCGGGTTGCTGGAAAGAGACCAAAACAAAACACTGCGATCCATAGTTCAGGCTCCATATTATGTCCGCAACGATCGCATTCGAGAGGATCTGCAGATGCCATCCATAAGGACGTTTCTGGGGAGACTGTGGGAGAAGGCCTGGGAGAGGGCGTCGACTTCCAGTTATCCCCTAGTCAGGGAAGTTGTGGAGCCCCAGGACAGACCGCCGCCCCGGGTGCGGGTCACAAGAGTGCGGAATAGGGTGCAACCGGAGGAGGACAATCCGAGACCTCCATGAGGACACATTTGCCGAGAGAACCAACCGGAGGACAAATTGAAAGAAAACAAAATAATCAGAGAGCACTCGGATGACAGGGGGGTCAAGAGACTTTAAGTCTAGCCCTAGGAATGAGGGATGATGTAGAAAAAAATTGGCGAGTAGTCGATGTACGAACGTTAACGCAACCGTCGTCCATCCGTATCTTATTTCTTTTAATTACTCGATCAACTTATC
>JAROYC020000143.1:0-10806 GCA_029619255.2 Dynastes hyllus
AGATCGTTATCAATTATCATTATGGAGTCTTTGCAAATTATGGACGGAGTGCATACACAGCTACTGACTATACATGACGCAAAATATAATCGCGTTTTAAAAAAGTTCGAGGTGCAAGAAAGATTCCGATTTTAGCACAATAAAACAAATTTGTGATGGTGTATCGAATAATCCACAGAATAAGTACAAAGGGTATTTTAATCATGCATGTATAACATCGGTAGATGTTGAACGCTCTTTTTCAAAATATAAACTCATTTTTCACCACGGCGAACATCGCTCACCGAGACAACTGTGGAAACACATCTAATGGTGTCAATTTTTTGCCACTCTTATCCATATGATGTTAATACTGATAATGGTGCTTCTAGTTTTACTATTCCGTAGCCAAGGCTGCTTAAAAGGGTGAGTGTTTCACTTCTTTTCACATATTATAATTATGTACTAGTTCTGTTATTTTTTTTCTATTTTCTTGCTATTGTTTTTGTATACTAGGTAGGTACGGCTATGGCACAGCTCCCTGTTACCGGGCTCTAATAATTTGTTTAAATTTAAATGTTACATATTACGAAGTACGATTCCAACATCGTGTACTGACCACAGCTAGAGAAGATTGATTGTCGACAGTTTCATAAAAAGAGTAGCGTGAGTTTTTGTTGAATATTTATGACCCGTTTATTAGCAGTCAAGGACTTGCGGACTCATCGAAAAAAATACAATAGCAACAGCGAAGAAAACGAGAAATTAACACATACTACGTTTTAATATTTGTCCTACTTAATTTATTTATTTTTAGCAATCTTAAGACTGTTTGCTACAGATTTTTATTATTATTATTATTTTTATTATTATTATTATTTACGTATAAAGCTTTCTCGGGATAGTTTTAATAATTTGTCTAGAGTCTAGAAGATGATCAAATGCTAATTAATCAGTCTAATCACTGCAAATTTATCAATTTAAATCGGCCATATTTCTGGCCTTACTTCTGCTATACTATTTCGACACGGAATGACCCACATTTCAAGAATTCATTCTTAAAAAAAATATATTAAATAATCAAATAGAGTATTGAAAGGAAAATTGTATAGCTATTATGGTTCGACGGTCAATATTTACTTTTAACAAGGTTGTAACAAGTAACCTATTATTGCTTATGTAATCAATACGTGATTCATTTCCAGCATGTATATAAGCTCATTGTGGTTGTAAGTGCCTACGTACACATGTACGTGTACATAAACATGAGCATGTACGTTACGATTATTGTTGATGAAATGATGAATGAAACTCTTATTTTTCCGTAATACCCCAAAAACCCCTTTTAAATTTAAAAACATTTTGGGGCGAATTTAAAATCGTTTGAAATTGTTAGAGCATGCGCATTACAAAAATAGTTTTCCCAAAAGTTGAAACGCCAAACTCTGACTATTAGTTTGACGAAATTTTTAGCGTTCGTGCGGATCCCCAAAATTAATTTCTGACCCGTTTGCTGATATTTGGGCCCATTTGAAGATTATCGCCCAGTGATCCATCAGACGCATGCGCATTGTTATATAAATAATAATAATAACAATAATACAGAGATCTCCAATGGCCAACCGTTACTATTAAGTTTACTGCTATTACTGTGGGAATATGTTTATAGGGGCTTTCATAATGCTAACCGTACCTAATGACATTGTGTTCAAATATGTTATTTATAACATATTTATCAGTGAAATTTGACTATAAAATTGTATCTTAAAAAATATAAAGGATCTGCTCTGATATTCTGAGGATGCATTAGTAGAACTTGTTTACAATTCAACATTTGGACGATTATCATTTGCGACATTAGATGTCAGTATTAGTAATCGAACTACATTTACTGGATTTACTACCATTTTTGGGCCAGAAATTTAATTTGGTCAGATGCAGTTTTAAAAAAAGTTACAAAAGTGATTTTTTCTTAAAACTTATTTTTACCCAAAAAATAAACAATTTTAAACTATTACATATTAACTATTACTCACATTAAAGATTATTGTACTTATTATAAGTATAAGTCATACTTTATCATTGTTATCATATTTTATGTACAGCTGTCGTCGCACTATATCTGCCTTCATAAGTTTATTACCAATTTACAAATTCATTTTCAATTTTTAAAGAATTAATAAATTCATTGCATAAATTATTCTATCACATTGATTTTCAGTAACAGATATCCGAAATAAATGTAAACATCGAAGATAATACATTTTTTCACAAAATTTCCCGCAAAAAAATCAAAAAAATTTCAGGGGTGGTTTAAAACCTTTTTAAAACGAAATTGGGCCGATAAGGAAAAATGGCTTCGAACATCTTGGGGTGAGGACTACTTGTCCATAAAGTTTCAATTTTTTTGGAATTTACGGGTTCGAGATGTTCTCTTGTAAGTGTTGACGATTTTTTAGAGGACACTGTTTGCTATCCACTACAGTTTAGATTAGGTCTTCTTTATTTTTTTTCTTTACTTGTTTTTAATTTAATTATACTTTTCTTTAACCAATTCTGTCGCCCATATGGATACTTGGAATGAATAAAGATTATTATTATTATTAAGTAATTTCGAGAGCAGTTGTGTTTCAAATTTTATTTCAACTACAAGTTTATAGCAAGTTCGGTCTTTTGAATGAACGCGGGATTTATGTGACGCGCTAATAATAATTCATCTTCTGTAAAAGTTATTTTTAGACCATGGCTGTATACTTAATGTTTTGCATTTGACCAAACATCCATGAGCGGCAATGTACATATCTAAGCTGGGACTTCGCCTTTTATGAATAATTTCCTATTCCGCCGTAGAAACGAAACATTTTTCCGCGTTGCGCGCAATGTTTAAGCGGTCGAGATTAAATCAGGATGATACAGAATGGTCGCGGCGACGTAAGGGGAGGGAAACTAACAACCGTCGGGCGTTTATTACCATTTTTATAGGAATTTTATTCAAAGTACGCTACGTCGCTGTTTTGCCGCGTTGAAATTATTTATTGCCGCTTTACAGATTTACACGATCGTTTTGCTTTCGCGAACAGCGAATGATAATCAACGCTTTTATCTATGGGGATTCGTTTGTTCTCTCTTTCTCTCTCGCCGTACGTCGTTTACCTGATGATGGCATTTGTTACGGGGATTAACGTCGAAATTTCGTTGAGGCTAAATAGGCATGTTGATGCCCTGTTATAACGAGGATAATGTGGACGCATGGTTGAGAGGTTTAGTAAAGATAATAGCTTTTTGTTTGCTGCAGTATTAGATGTACTAAGAAAAAAATATGACAAACAATTTAATATAGTTCTATGAAATAATTTGAAGAATGTATCGTCAATTATCTTTACAAAAAATGACATATGTAAATGAAAAAAAAAATAGTACCGGATTATTTCATTCGAAAAACCAGTGAGTAATTGATTAATAAAAATCACTAAAGTATGAATACCTTCACAGATACACGCTGCAAATTGGGGAAAAATTATCAACTTACAGCAGAGATCGATCTGCAACAACTATATGAATTCCATATAGTAGAAAGATTTGTGTCACACATATGTACACTACCGTTCATGGAAGTTCGGGCAAGCAAAAAAATGTACGGAAGTCAAAGAAAATAAGAGAAATATTAAATGGCCATGTATTTAATACTTACTTACATGATTTTACATATTTTCAAACACAAATTTATTAAAAAGAAAAGTTAATGTAATACAAATAATTTTAATCCGATTTTCATGGGAAAAAACCACCCTTTGCCTTTAGGACTGCTGCCACTATTCTCGGCATCCGATTCACTAATTTTGCTAATGTTTCATTGGGCAAGCTTGTCCATACCCTCCTGGAGAATGGTCCACAAATTTCCTTCGATTTTGGACACTTTTTCCTAACATCGGTCTAATTCTTCCCATAACAACTCTATCGGTTCAGATCGGGGGAAATGTGGCGGCCATTCCATAATTTTTAGGGTTCTTTCATTTTTTCTTGCTGCAGGTAATTTGTGCACAATTTAGATTTTGTTTGGGTCATTGTTCCCGCATAAATTCAAATCCACAAACCCAAATTTAAACGGACCCTAAAGGTATGGCATTTTCCTCCCGGTTTTCCGATATTCTTCTTTTTCATTATGCCCTCAATTTGAGCAAGTCCCCTGTTGGATTGGCCCCCAAACCATTACAGATCCGCCTCCATGCTTCACCGTAGGAACTATACACCCCTAACATTCTTCCCCTCTTGATCTGCGTACGAAAACTCTCCGTCTATTTCCAAAAACCTCAAACTTGGATTCGTCAATCCACAAAACGTTTTTAAAATCGTCCACTGTCCAATCAGCCTATTTCCTCTTCGGAGTAACGGTTTTCGACAAGCCACTCGCCCATGCAACCCAGCCTCTTTCAGCCGACGTTTCACAGTACTCCAAAACTTTGGAATCTCGCTCATTATTGAATTCTGCAGCAATTTCTGATCGTTAGTCTTCTATTGCTTACTTTTTTAACTTATGTTTTTTTACCCCCATTACGATCTTGCACGTCACCGGTTGTCTTAAATCGAACTATAGTATCATGAACGTAGATTTTTTTATTTTTAATTTATCCGCCAAACCGGCTTTCTGCGTACCCTTCCTGATGCAAGGTAATAATAGGAGATCGTTTTGAAAAGCTAGAGGCTTTCCACGGGGCTTTTAAGCAGTCAAACCGAAATTATTTTTATTTTTCCTTGCACAACCACAGATATTTTTTTAATAACAATCTCTTCAGAACTACTGCGTTTACAAATGTTATAATATTTTATAAAGGGTATACGAATATTTCCAGGTAACACAGTGAATCAGCTAACCCTCTAGGGATTATTATAAAGCTTATTGTCACTGTAATTATTGGGGATTTCAACATAATTATATATTTTATGATAACGGTCTTATAATTGACAAATACTACCTGAAATTGGTAAAAGGCTTCCAGAAAAGGTTAGTTTTTAATAATTCCTCACAGAAAGGATATTATTTAAATTTTTAAAACTCCTAAAAGTTAAAAAATTTTCCTTTCCCAACTTCCCAAAGGACGCATGTAAACCTTTGTAATTGTCCCAAATTTTACATTAAATTTCCCCTTGGTTTTGGGTTTTTGGAAATATTATTTTGGGAAAATTGAATTTTGGAAAAAATTTGGTTTTAAAAAGAAATTTTGGCATGTCTTTGTCAGTGATTGGGTTTAAAAAATCCATTTTGTTTCCTGGTTTTATTTAATTAAACTCAAGAAATTTCTTTTGGGGTTGCCGAATTTCCCATTATATATTTCGACCTTTCCAAAATTTCACATTGTAACCAATTACCGCCCGAATCATTTTTTTTCCCAATTAATGGGCCCCAATTTTTGCTTTTTTTTTTGTTTTATTCTCCAAAAGTTTCAACCTTTTTTCGAAATTTGGTTTTAAAATTAAAACCTAAAAAAGGGAAAAAAAAGAAAATTGGAAGAATTTTTATATCCAACCCCATCTTGGGGGGTACAACAAAAGTTTTCTTTAATAAAAGGGGGTTAACCCTTTGAAGATTTAAGTGAAAAAGGGTTAAAATTTTCGTACCTTCCAAAATTTTTTCTTACCAAAATTCCTTTTGGTTTTCCGATAAATTTTCACTCATTTTGCCTTTGGTTAAATTTTTCCAATTCCAGAATTTTCAACTTTTAACCTAAAACCAAAAGAGATACCAAAAATTGCTTTTCTATAAACCCAATAAGGCATTTCAATTCAATTTTTCACCAAAATTCGTCTAATTCAATGCCTAAAAAAATAAATTATATAAATTTTTTGGAAAAAAAATAAAATTTAAAAGGCCACTGGAAAATTTCCCAAATTCGAAGAGAAAATTAACCGTTAAAGGGAAAATAAAAAACCAAGGTGGCTGTAAAAAAATAATTAATATAAATTTTTTATAAACTCAAAGACCATTAAAAGATTTGAAAGGGCTAAAAAAGTTTTTACCTTTCTTTTGGGAATTTTACCCAACAAAAACAAAAATTGATTCCTTTGGGGAAAAATTCATTTTGAAAAACTTAAATGGAAAAATTTAAAAAATTTCAACAAATTTCTGGCATGGTTTCTGGTTTTAAGTTTCGGGTTTGGGAAAAAGTAAGTTTCAAGACCATCGCTTGGAAAATTTATAAATTTTTTTCTTTCAACTTTCAAGTGGAAATTTTGTGGTTAAAATTGCCAAAAAAGGATTTCGTCCCACTAGCATCATGTCAAAGAATTTCTCAAAATTATAAAATTGTGATTAACTAAATCTTGCAGAATTTTTAAAAATTCTTTCCCAATTGAAATTGGTTAAGTAAGTTTTGTTTTAAATCATTTAAAATTTTGCAGTGGTTTTGTTTTAAAATTTTGTATCCGGGTTTGCAAGGCACCATTCCCAAAGTTTAAATTCCAAAAAAAAACAAAAAAAAGTCTGGGAAAAAAAGTCAAGAAAAACGGAAGAACCTTTTTTTCAGATTTCTCTTTGTAAGTACATAAAAAAATTTGCTTTTCCCTTTTTAAATGATCGGTACCCAGAAATTAGACCGATTAATCGGGTAAAAAGCACTAATTCAAATTCGCGGAAGGTAGAGCTGCTAACAAAAGAGTAATAATATAAATTTGTTCTATAGGAACGTCAGAGCCATTAAAATCGTATTATGCCAAATGGGCTGATTTCAGAAAAATGTCTCTCCTTCACCATTACGGATTTTGATGATATTTTCCACACTCAATCAAATATGACTAAATTCCTACGATACCTACCATGCTATGAAATGATTCAGGATATAAGAAAAAAACTTAACGATACGGAGGAATCTTCCAAAGAATTATCTAGCAAATTGGGCTCGGTCTATGAGAGTAGTCTGAAAAGTTTCAAGTCTACAAGGGGACTATGTTGAAAAATGAAATTGAATTTGATGTCACGACCACTACGCTAATGCAAGAATACCTGGATGAGTTTTTTGTTCAAAAAATATCTGGACTACTTTCGCAACGTACTTAGGATTGTTGTCCGGTTGAAATACAAATTCTTAATCCAGGAGCTCCCAAGTGTGCGCCGCGGCATCCCGGCGCGCCGTAGAGAGTAAAGAGAGGCACTCCTGCGAACGCGGGCAGACATAGCGGCCTGGAACAGTCTAGAATGAATTAGACTAAATCGTTGCTTGTAGAACTTTCTAGAAAGATATGGAACATTCTCGCAGCACATTGAATATACCAGAAAAGTATGGAACTTTCGTGAAGTTTATAGAACTTTCTAGTAGACTTCTATAGCATAGTATCGGACATTGTCGAAGTTTCGCTAAAGTTCTAAGTAGGTGGGGGCGGCTATTATAACTACAGCACCACTTCGGCGAACCAGTTCAGTTCCTAAATAACAATCAAAGAGTCAAGATCTGAGAAGAAAAGTAAACGGTTTTAAGACGCCCGCTACCAGAGGAGCGCTCGCTTTGTTTCGGTGTGTCGCTTTGCGTTTTCGTAAAGTCGTACGAAAATGAAAAGAAGATTAAATAAGCAAGTCGGCAGTTCAAGTGAGAGTGATCAATCATTGACAAGTGGTCAGGTAGCAAAGAAACGGAAATATCGTAAATACGATGATAACTATTTGGATTTCTGCTTTACTTCAGTAGAAGTACAACAATGAAAAAAGACCGCAGTGTGTGCTCCGTCTAATAGTTCTAGCGACCGAGTGTATGCTACCAAGTAAACTAAAGTGACATCTTTAAACCAATCACTCTTACATGGTTGAAAAATCTCGCGAATTCTTCAGTAGCAAGTTGAAAGATTTACAAAAGCAAAAAAGTGAAGTGTTGAAACTAGCGTATTTCTGCGATATATCTGACAAGCTGAATGCCTTCAATCTCTCTCTGCAATGCAATAACATGCACATTTTGAAACTTTTGGAGAAGATTGCAGCGTTTATGAAAAAGCGGCAGTTGTGGATAAGAAATCAATGAGGATGGCGGTCAACATTGTTTCCCTGAATTGCACAAATAGGTGGCCTGCAATAGTTGTTGTTTCACAAGACTTGTTGTCCCTTTTCAAAGAAAGAAGAGAAAATTTGCGTGGATCCGAGATGCTTTCCGTGCTCAACCGCCACCAGAATTCACTTCGCAGGAAGAAGAGTCTAATTGAACTGTCTTTCGACAACAGCCTAAAAACAAAATTTGCTTCTTCCGATTTAATGGAGTTTTGGATATCAATCAAAAATTAATATAAACTCTCGATAAGAAATTTGTGGAACTGCCCTTCCACAGAATATGAAGGTATTAGTAAAGTGTTTAAGGGAGAAGATATGAACGTATGTTTCAGTTCGCAAAAAAAAACACTCAGAATCCTTCTACGCTCCAAAAGACAAACCGAATAACAAGGAAAGGTCGGGAATTCATAAAATCGCATGCCGTGACTATAATAAAGCCTAGGCGATAGGCACCAGATTCAAAGAACATATAGCTCATTACCGCTATGGAAGGATTGAATCATCAACCCTAAGCACAATGCATAAACGAAACCGGGCATAATATTGAATTAGAAAACCTCTAATTAATTAAGAACGTAATTTCATCGCGAGAATTAGACGCTTAAAAAACCATTTACATGAAAAAGAATGCAAATCTGTTAAACAGGGGAAAAGGTCCACTTGGCCACTCAGTTTTGATGGATTTATTGGTGTAAAACCTTTTAGTTTAATATATTTCACATGTTTTAGGGTATATAAGTAAAAGTAGGTACTTGGAAATATCTTTTAGAGTAGGGATAGAACAAGGCATGTTAGAATTAAAATCTTTTTCTCACATCATTCGGTCGTACGGCTGAGAATGGGATCGGGATTCCGAACTAATCAAATAATAACTTGTGTTTTGCAATACAGTCCTTGCTAGCATTCTTTATATTATTATTTTTAAAAAGTACATATTTCAGATTATTTTTTATTTTTTCCAGAATCAGAATCAATTGTTACACTAGAAGTGACGGCAACATCACCTTTCTAAGAAATCCTATAAAATAGCAATGCACTCATCATTAAAAGATAGCTTAACAAACTCAACTAACGCAAATCCAATACCTTTCAAGCTTCACAAACTTATTACTAGAGTAACCTAAACTTGCGGACTCGCATAGGCGTCGGTATTACGGGTTAATATAAGAATCAAAAAATTCATAAGTAAACAAACCCGGTAGAGAAGCAGGCGTAGTGTCGATCTTGAATATAAATCATGTTAAACCGCGCTGAGAGATTTCTTTTTAGTACCGGTTGAGCTGTTGCGGGAATTAGTCGAACGGTCGGTTTTACTTATTCCTTTGAAAATATAGCTGGTGTTTTTTGTGTTTTTAGTATTATCAAGTACTAATTAGTGTATCGTTTCATTAGAACTAATATTTACACCCCCTGAAAACAATGCCTCGTAAAGTTTGCTACCAATGTACATAAGTATGTGTCATTTTTTCCCCTTTTAAAATTTGACGGAGGTGCTTTTTTTGCTTAATATGCAATGTTCGTTTGGCTGCATTGGATAGAACTGTTAAATTAAATGGATTAAGCATAGAGAAATGCAAGAACAAAATACCCACTATTTATCATTTATTTAAATTTTGTTTACCTCTTGTAATCTTCCGTTGTCGTTGGTGAAAAACAGCTTTTAAAACGTTTTGGCGACAAAGTTCCAAAGTACCCATTACCCTCACAAACACAATTACAGAATCATTTGCCCGGGAAAGAAAGAGATGCCAGAAAATTTTGTAAACGTGATTTGTGTTCCAAAAAAAAATAGATTACCGTGGATGAGAGACCGATAAAAAAAAACAGTTTTTTTAATGTAATAGCTCGCGTTTTATCTGCAAACACACATCTCGATTTTGTTAGCTTGCAAACGTGTTCAACAAGTACCGGGAAAAAATTCAAAAAATGATAATGAACGCTTTGAAAAAAATTTTAAAAATTTCCCAAGATCGTTGTGATGATTGTGACAGATGGTGCAGAACGATGTTAAGTGTTGGGCGATCCTTAAAACATATATTTCCTAACTTAATACAGGTTTATGTATTGTTAGGAAATATATGTTTTGCGATGGGGATTGGGTAAAGCAGCTTCTTATAGTTGATCCATTTTCAACAAATTCAATCAGTTATAATGCGATTTTAAACGGAATGAACCAAAGCAATTAGAAAAAATCAAAGAGAATTTCAAATTCCTAACTTCTAGAAGATTTAACAACAATATGACCAATTATACAGTATTACTAGACGCCATCAGAGAACACAATGTACTGAAATTTTTGGGAAAACATTAGACATAGTGGGGGTGTAAAAAAAAAATTACACACATTAAAGATAAGGAATATGCGCTAGTCAAAAGTTGGCGATGTTTTAAGGAAAAAACCCGATTTTTAAAACTTTAGAGGCCGTTTATAATAATTAAAATAGTGAACTTTTGGATTTTGAAAAACAGTTTCTACATGCAAATGTAATTCCTTAGATGTGGAGAGATCGTTTTCTATGTATAAGAATATTTTTCTTGTCGACGGACAAGGGTTTTAAATTAAAAAATAATTGGGGAAAAAATGCAATGATGCAAGTTTACAGTAGTTCACATCCGATGCCTCTAATTTGTTGAATAATTAGCAAGTAAGTTTATTTATGAATTTTTCGTATTCTTATATTAACCCGTAATACCGACGTCTATGCGAGTCCGCAAGTTTTGGTTACTCTACTTATTACTTTATTTCCTGTTACGCTTATTACATACTGTAACTTTTCGGAATAAAAAAATAGTATTTTGGA
>JAROYC020000144.1:0-10775 GCA_029619255.2 Dynastes hyllus
AGTATTAAAGTGGCGTAAGTTCGCAGTATTGCAATGACGTCTGTATTGTCTCGGTTTCACGTCTATGTAATGTAATACAAGGAATTTAGTATATAATATATAGACTTACATATAATTAGCTTAACTTCTATTAAATTCTTTCCATACGCATTACTTAGATTAACATTTTAGATATACGAATGCAACAGTAGAAGCCATCAATCAATAATTACCTTGTAGTGGCGTTTAGGTTTATTAAAAAATGAGTAAAATTGCAATGATTATTATAAAGAAGTCGCCATCACGTCATATCATATTACAGCGGTGCAGATTAATTATTAATTTTAGCTGAAACTTGAAAAATTTGGGAATATACAAATTCCTTGTTACTGCGTGTTGAGTTAAGTTGCTACCCGCTAGGTTTTTCTAGAATCTTTATCATAACATTGCCACCTTTCAAAAACACTGAAAATTCATTATTTGTTATTTAGTGCCAACAAGTTCTTGTGAAATCTTCTTCTACCCATTATATTATTTTAATTACTATAATTATTGTCTTACCTTTATTTATGTAATTACTCCCCTGCTCGGGATCGTAAAATTAGTCCCTTACTTTCGATTTTTTTTAAATTTGAAAATATCCACGTTTTGTGTCTGTTTTATGTCGTGAAGATTTCATTTTGTGGTCGTCCCTCCTTCGAGATAATCAAGAAGCAAGATATACGGGAATAAAGGCTGCTGCAGACTTTTATTTAGTTGTCACCTCATCAATTATTCGATTTTAAAAAATTTGATAATGGCAACGTTTTATGCAAATTTGTACCATAAAAAGATTTTATTTTGTGCCCATCCCCTTCTCGAAATAATCGAGAACTCAGGTATACAGAATAGCGGAGACGCCTATTTTACAGCCTCCGCACCCATTTATCAGCAAATGAAGCTTCAAGCTTACATAGCCTGTTAAGCCGCCACCACATATAAAATAGACGTAGACAAATCGTTGCCAGTTTAAAATTTTTAACAATCGAAAAATTGGTGCGGTGACTATTGAATAAGGGTCCCCACTAACTCTCAATCTCAAATATTACGAAGATGGGGGATTCACAAAACTATATTTTTACGGTACAAGTTAATACAAAGCGAGCATAAAATGTTGGCATTATCAAAGTTTTAAAAATGGAAAAATTGGTGAGTTGGCTGCTAAATTGGAGTCTCCATCTCATTCCCGTATGTACAGGTTCTCAGTTATCTCGAGAAAGGGATGAGCACAAAAACGGACACAAAGCATTAGCATGGTAAAATTTGAAAAAAAGGGAAAGTGCGAGAACAGCCTGCATTCAACTTTGTATTCTAAATGGTTTTTGTTAGGGATAAGAATACTTTAGACCAATATTGTTGAGAAATACCTGCCATTTTGTAAAATCCTATTTTACAGATGTTTAGCAAGTTGTCAAGATATATTTCATAACTGTGTTGGTTAATAATGAATCCGTTGGTAGGTACGCAGCATAGATTGTATGATATCTCATTCCATTAGTCGTGCTCTGAATTAAGTTTCCGTTACACATGATATAGGACATTTTAAGGGGAAGTCATTTTGAGCAAATGATGTAATTCTACCTGTTACGTTCTCCTGGTTTGAAGAACAATGCCGCAAGTCGTCTGCTTCGGCATATCTTCCTTGTGAAGAGGGAGGGCCAATTGCTTATGTTTAAATATAAATAATGGTTATACACATAAGGAAAGACCTATACCAAAAAGGGCGCATGCGACAACACTAAACGCGAATGGGTGATTCACCACAAGCGTAAGGGTTAGCACCAGTCGACGGCTCAAGGTTACCGATGTGGTTAGTTACGAGGTCGACTGCGATGTGCGGACGATCTTAGTAAGAATTTCTAAAGTATTTTTTTCTTTTCTTTTATTTCATCAAAATAAGCTTCGTGGCAACAACAAAATAAATATGCGAAACTCTCATTTCCAGACGACCATGACTTCAAATTATTACGTGCGTTCTTGCACAGAGTAGGTCTACATGCCAACGTTATTAGAAGAGTATTAACACGTGACCCGCATCGAATCGATCGGATTCCACTCGGTCCCCTCCTCGCTCTCTCGCCGTACATATATAGATATGTTGAAATGCCATTACCTTCCACAAAGCTATACTGACGAGATGTATAACATCGAAACGCGCGTCCATAGATGGTGGATAGGTGATGGCATTACGTTTCAATTAATATATAGATATAGTTAATTTCACATTTTCTCGATGTGCATATTTGTTCTCTTACTCGGTTATGTGCTAAATTAAACCCAGTACGTAGGTATAAAACGTAAATTTATTAACCAAATAGTTCCTTTTCTAACATGAACAGATAAAAACGGGCTGCTTCTCATATTAAAAAAAATGCAAATACATAAACATTGTGAAATATATTAATTACATAATTCGGTTCCTTTCCGTGTACGCATTTATATGTATCGGAACGTTTGTAAATACTCGGGCCACCAGTGCAAACCCTATCGGAGCCTAAGCGTCTGGTTGAGCGACAGCAGCAAAATAGCCGATCACTACTGCAAAAATATGCTACACAACTCATGGTTACCCTCTAGTATCTATCGCTCCTGCTGCTGTCCCCTACAGAAGTGAGAAAGATAGAAACCACAAATTGTGCGATGAATAAACGCTGTGTTATCCATAAGCGAAAGAGCGACGGATGACAATGCTGGTATTATTATGTTTTGTAACAATTACTTATACCATTACGATTGAATTGAGCTTCGTCACTGGATAAAATGTATTTATTTAGTCTTGGGTTTTGACGAATCCGATCAATAAATTGAAATCTTGGGGCATGATCGCGATCTTCAAGTTGTTGAACAGGTTGAACATGAATAAGCTTTAAACCATTCTACTAAAGCGTATTACAAACTTTCTGTGATATCTGAGCTGATTTCCAAACCCTCTCGTACTTCCACTCGGGTTTTCTTCAGCGATGTTGAAAACATTTTCATCATTTCGTAAATGAAATCCTTCTCTTTTAGAAGGAATCATTGGGCTTGAAAATATACTAATCTCCTGAACATTAGCAAACAAATTTTGGATAAAAGATTCCATTGGGAACGCCTCGATTTGGAAAACGGCGTTGATATTCGTTAAATGCTCGAACTGTACTTCCATTACATAAATTCCATCAGCATATTGCCTATGAGCGAATATTTGAAGTATTTGAGCAACACGATACCTAAGTATCTGACATTTTATTCAAGAGAGTTAATGTCAGACCAAATTATGTTAAATTAGTCTATCAATAGCAAAAATGCTTGATTTTTTGGAGGAAGTTCGTTAGAAAAAAAATTACACTATTTCAAGAACCGATGACAATCAGATTATAACTTGTGGGTTTATTTTCCTTATTTCTACCATTTGTATATACTGAAATATTTTTCTCAGAGGATTTTTGGTTAAAATGTAAAATTTTCTAACTTAAACTAAATTTGTCAATTCTTAGTGGGTTCGAGGGTATCCCTGGATAACCTTTTGGCAATTTTCTAACGAATTTCCAAATTAATAAATCGAAATTAACGAATTTTAAAATTATAAATGTAACTAACCTTGAAATTTGAACGATGCCAATGTTATATAAACTCTCTGTTTATAATAGCCTCTACAGGAAACTGCCTGTTCTGGAATTTAACCCTTTTTCTCTTCGAAGAAATACTTTGATTTCACAATCGAACACTTTTAATTGGGATCGGAGTTATTTCAAGGTTAGTTACATTGATAATTTTAAAATTCGTTAATTTTGATTTATTAATTTGGAAATTCGTCAGAAAATTGCCAAAAGGGTATACAGGAATAACCCCGAATCCACTAAGAATTGTACAAATTTAGTTTAAGTTAGAAAATTTAATATTTTAACCAAAAATCCTCTGAGAAAAATATTTCAAATTTGGCGCCCTAACGTTTAGGCAATTTTAAAAGTTTAAATTCTGTTATAAGCGACGGAAAGTAAAGTAAGTCATTAAAATGCCTAAAAACAGAAAATTTGTCAGAACCCACTAAGAATTGACAAACTTAGTCTAAGTTAGAAAATTTAACATTTTAACCAAAAAACCCCTGAGAAAAATATTTCAATACCTACAAAATATTTCCCATTCCACTGGATTCACACTGTACATCGTTTCTTCAAACTTGTTTCTTTTAAAACATACGCAAGTTACTTTTAATCACTCGTTATATTAAGCGAAGGATAAATGACAAAATAAAACATTATACTTCAGTATTTATTGTTTTTTAAACGACTATGCTTTATTTCACTATTTTATTTATTGCATAAGTAACAAGGCAGCATGCAAAACTATTTATTCACAACAAAAATGGTATTGTTTAGTGAAAAAAATTTCAGATACATATTTCTTTCAATCTCCAAATTATTTATTTCATTTGAAACGTCGAAATTTTGGCATGTTTGCATCAGAAGGCTTTACTTATAATAGCACCTTTTTGGAAAACAAGTTTGACAAATTTGGCAATGTAGCCAGTATTACACGAAAAATTCTTCTTTCCGTCCTCCTTATGCCTTTTCGAGGCATCGGGGCATCATTGCTATTTAACCATTTCCTCCAATTCTTCCGGTCTCTGGATAGTGTTTTCATTTCATCTATAGATTTTCCTCTTTTATTACCTATTTCCGTTACCTGTTGCATCCAAATCTTTCTAGGCCCTTCCTTCTTTCTCTGTTTATTTTCCCGCGCTTCTGTTACTTTCTTAACCAGTCTAGTTTCATTCATCCTGCATATGTGGCCATACCACTTTAGTTGTTGTTCATCAAAAGCTTAAAAACTAAAATGTCTATAAACACTTTCCATTAATTAAATTAAGCATTTTAATTAATGCTGCTTTTTTAAAAGTAGCTTCTTGATGAATACCTCAACCTAAATCATCAGATGTGACAATATAGTTTTCGCCTACAAAGTTTGCGAAACAATATTGAAAAGAACATTTTAATATAAACTATTATTCTGTTCTACACAAATAAAAATTTTCATTATTTGATATGTGTGCTTTGTTTAAATTTGGAAGCTTCGTTATATAACTTATATATTTATAAATCTAAGGATATTTGTATACGACGTAACTATTCTGAATGTAGTACTATGGATAATGTGGTTGAAATCAGCACTGATCCCTAAAAAAGGTTACCAGAGCAATGCGATAAAAATAAATCGTTAAGAAGGTTATCATTTATTTAAAAATTCGGATAAGTACACAACTATATCAATAAAACACCACCGAAATGAGAAATATACACTAGAACCATAAATAATGTGTTATTGCTGCGAGAAGTTGATTGGCGTTGTTTATAACTTGCTGCCTTTCCTCTGTATCTATATTTAAGTGTTGCATATACTCCTTGTTATTATACAATTTCATTGGAATAGCGGCAATAGATATACAATACCTTACGCTGTAAACATAATTTGTTGTAGCATTCCCTTTTGCGGTTGTATTAGATAGAGATGTAACGTTACTTGCAATTAACGTACCATTACACAAACAGGCAACATTAGTTGCATTGAGGGTTGTGTTAATTGCTGATAAATTACCAACCGCCAGCGTTGAATTTTCCATGGAACAGTTTAAAATAACAACATTCGGATCTATGGGTATCGAAATGTTATTATTGGTTAAATTCCCTAGATGACCGCATGACATCCCTATCGCGCTTGTGTCATTTAACATTTCACATCTAGCAAGTGTTGACGTTTTGTGTGCATCGAATATGCTCGTAATACTCCCCTTACTAGCAAAATTTGGTAAACACGAAACATTTCTCGAATTAGTGATATTCAAAGTGGAATTTAATGTTATTGCAGTATTGTTCGTTAAATTTAAACCACTACATAAGATCTTCTCTGTATTACTTACATTCACTTTGATGCACGTAACATTCATCTTGTTAATTGGTTGGGGCTGGGTATTATTACATTTGCAGGTATTGTTTGCACCAGGTGTTCCAGTAGAGTTACTGGGAACGAAAAACTGCTGATTCTGACTAGTAGGTGTATCTCTGTATATAACTCTGATGTATCTTAAACATGGGATCGATACTTGCTCATACTTGTATCCAGTAAAAAAGCATTCGAAGGACAAGCGACTCTCGCATGGGAGTTTTAGTGTTGATGATACACATGCCCCAACAGTAGAATTTGCGCATTGTTGCGTTTGAGATTCAGGAACAACACAATATACTCGACCACTATAAAGACACATTGGTATTGTATTCGGAGCACAAAAGTTAACATTCTTTGAACAGGTTTTGATTATTGAAGATTTTATAACAGTGTTTGTACTCATCGGATATCCTTGTTGATGCCAATGATGTTGCACACTATAAGCTGGAACATTAGCTTCCCAGTCGATTTTAGCAATTTGATAACCTAGATATGTTCCGACAGCAGTTCCGGCAAGTCCTCCAAATAACGCCGTGTACCTAGCCTTAGGCATTTTCCATTCCATTTTCGGAGGTTTAGTTGTAGTTGGTTTGATGGTAATACGCTTGGTCGTTGTCCACCTCCATGCAGGACGAGTAGGTGTTGGACGAAGGGGTGTAGTTGCTTTGGTAGTCCACCTTGGTGTAGAACGAGTAGTTGGTGGACGGTTGGGTGTGGTTGCTTTGGTAGTCCACCTCGGTGTAGAACGGTAGGGTGGGGTTGCTTTGGTAGTCCTCCGTGTAGGACGAGTAGGTCGAATGTGTGTAGTTGTACTTTTACGAGTTGGTCTATGTGTAACCGGTGTTAGCCTATGCCCCGAAGGTGACGTTGGTCTACGCCTACTAGCATGAGAAGTTACTCTTCTAGAACTAGTTCTCCTCGCAAGAATTCTCTCTGGTCCCGATGAAGTATCCTCTATATCGGATACGTTGTCTGCATCTGTGTTCAAATCCTCACATTCACTAAAAGTAATGCACACTACAACCGTTATAATAAAAAACCATAGTTTAATGTAATCAGGCCGCATCCTAGCTTCTATAGATCAAACGTAACTACACCATGTGTTTTACAATCAATTCAGTGTTACTACAACCACTCAACGATAGCAACTACTTTGTAACAGTAGTAAATTGTACACGGCTGTACATATAAGAGAAGATATCTCGTATTGATAATGGTCATTACTCATAATACGAAGACATTTAGATTATTCGGCTTATTTAGACATGTGGGTTTAAGCATAATTAATAAAAATAAAAGAGTATTATCAAATTATACAACGTTTCTGTCGACGCAGTTTTGTTTTTATCAAATGATGTTGCTTGATGAAACACAAACTATGTAGAAGTACTGTTGCTTCCATAAATATTTAGACAAGGTCAGAAGCGAAATATTAAACCCAAAGCAACATACTTAGTTTAAATTGCTATTTTGCCATTCAGAAATTTGCTTCTTAGTTATCTCACAAAGATTCAGGCTAATGAATATGTCAGTATACCTCTTAATCCTTTCTCTTCCAATACTACGAGGTAGGCACCATAAATTCTCGGCCTGACAGGCTTATACCGGTTAGAGCGTGTTCAAACTCCGTTGCATCATAGTTGCACAAGTGCGAGGCCTACACTATATATATTATGGCTCGACGAGTAGTAGTTATTAGTAGCCAGCCAGACAACGTGACTAGTGCATGAAAATGTCTTAGGTAACGAAAATTGAATACCGCGTGGACATTAAATTTAGAACAAAAGAAGGGCATAGGCCTAATTACATTTAACAACGTTTAGACGGCGTTTATGGTGATCTATCTCCTTCATATTCCGCTGTAAAAAAGTGGGCAAAATGTTTCCGTTTGGGGCAAGAATCCTTTGAAGATGATGAGCACCCCGGTCGGCCAATTGAACTGATAACGCGTCCAAACATTTCAATTATTGAAGAAATGATATTAGCAGATCGCCGTTTAAAAGTGGAGGAATTAGCAGTAGTGTCTATAAATCAGAAAAGCAAAAAGTTGATTATTTTACGAACTATAGGCATTCCATTTTTTTTTCCGAATTCAGGAATTTAAGAACTAGAAGTGCAACCGTTAAACAAGAAGGAATGTAGAACATGTCAGGAAGGACAGAAAGTGAAACTGAAACTAAGAAGTAAAAAAAAAACCAAGAGAAGAAAATATGAAGTTGCCAATATTGTGGCCGAGAAGCCAAAAGGAAGAAGAAGGTCATATTAAGAATAAATACTTTTAACATGAAAGTGGAAAAATAATGAGTAAAGCAGAAAAACCTACAAGTTATAAAATCAAATCCTAATCAAATTTAATAGGAGACATATAGAAAAAAACAGATTCAATTTGTATAAAGCACCACCTATTGTAGGTATAAATAACATCTGTATATTAGAGGAGGTGGGATCTAGCGAAGTAAATAGATAGAAAGTAGAATAAGTGTTCTTGTTAGTAATAATGATGTATAGAGCCCGGTAACAGGGAGCCGTGCCATAGCCGTACCTGCCTAGTATACGAAAACAATAGTAAGAAAATAGAAAAAAAACAACTGAACTAATACATAATTATAATATGTGAAAAGTAGTGAAACACTCACTCTTTTAAGCGGGCTTGGCTACGGAACAGTAAAACTAGAAGCACCATTATCAGTATTAACATCATATGGATAAGAGTGGCAAAAAATTGACACCATTAGATGTGTTTCCACAGCTGTCTCGGTGAACCATGTTCGCCGTGGTGAGAAAATGAGTTTATATTTTGAAAAAGAGCGTTCAACATCTACCGATGCTATACATGCATGATTAAAATACTCTTTGTACTTAGTCAGCGGATTATTCGATACACCATCCCCAAATTTGTTTTAGTGTGCTAAACTCGGGGTCTTTCTGTAGCACACTCTCGAACTTTTCTAAAACCATATATATTTTGCGTCATGTATAGTCAGTAGCTGTGTATGCACTCCGTCTATAATTTGCGGAGACTCCAATAATGATAACGATCTATTTTAATGTAATTGGTCTATTGCGTCAGCTAATTCTTTATAGTAGCTACGAATATTTCTTAAATCAGTTTCAACGGAAATATCTTGAAATTTCGACCGGCTCTCCTTAATAGCTGCAGCTTCGGCAGGATTGAATTATGCAACAACAGCTTTTACTATTTTGAAATGTTCAGCATAATAAAAAGCTGCCTGCAATCATGTGAATTAGCTCCGGTGGTTGACGAATACCAGGTGTGAAATGATCGTAGGCGTTTGGGAGATTTCAAAAATACTTTTTTTGTGCTTGCTATTAATGCATCTACCTCGGGAGAGCATTGTCGAATGGTTTCTGCCACAAGATGTAAAGCATGCACTTTACACGTAACATCTAAATACTTGCAATCATGTTCAAGAAGAGAACGGCCTACCGCATTATCGCTGCGCCATCGCTCATAAACATCAACACTTTATCTTTTGAAATTTAAAATTTTTCCAACGTACTAAGTACAACCTTCGTAATTGCTGCAGCAGTACACTCTTGTAGTCTTCGGCTAGCTAGTAACAGCGGTAATGTAGGTTTACTAGGGTCTAGTAAGCGTACCATAATATTTACAATTGAATTTTTTTTACAGTCTGTTGTCCCGTCAACACATAACCAAAAAACTGTTTTAAATATGCGTTTCATTTTCTTTCCACGTCATCGCGTACAAATGCAACATGCTTACTTACCGTTTTCTTCGATAGCAACCGCAACTCGGGATTGTATTTGTCCCAAAAGTCCTTAAACGGGTGTTTATCGAGTAAGCCTAGTGGTAAATTACAGTTTATCAACATAAGAATTACATAAAAAAAATGTACTTCTCGGTGGCATGCCCAATTTTCGTTTCTATGCTGTGCGGAATTTACGTGTCTTGTACAGTTCCATTCTTATTTGACATCAAATGTATTTTGCACACTTTACAAACTATCTTACTCCCGTTGTAAAACAAATCGGGAAAGTCAGAAATAAAATTATTTACTATGTCTTGAAAGGGTCGTTTTTCGACATGTTCACTAAAAACTAGAATTAATAATTACGTCTGTATCAATAAAATCAAAACGCACTACACTAAATAATAACTACAATTAATAATTACGTCTATATCAATAAAATCAACACGCCCTATCCGCTATCCAATGCTAAACTGAACTGAGTGATGATAATTTGTCGTGTCGTATCATAATCGACTAGCCCTCCCCGCCCATCTAAACACAGTCACACCGCCGCTGCGATTGTTCCCCAGTTACCGGGCTCTAATGATGTATAATGTGAATAAACAGCTCGCAAAATATATTTAATAGTGTTATTTACAAACACGAACGTGAACTGCTCATAACAGTTTTACATTCTACCGTTTCTCTTTATGTTTTTCTATTTTAATTAATCAGAAACTGTATAGGTTTATACTCCTATATTTAATCAATTTTGTACATAAATTATCAAATACTTTTAAACCAAAATTGCAAACATATATTTTCTAAATATCTCGCGTGGCACCATTCCCAATATGGCGTTTTTATTTCAAGGTCGCAACATTTGATACAAATCAGAGCGCCGACACAGAACTTCGTATTTGGACAATCTAGGCGCTAAGAGAGATGCAAAGGTGATGAAATTGTTTATTCCCTGTGTATTACCTAATATGAAATCGAGAATATTTGGTTGCATACTTTGCATGGAATCTAATGTTCTAAATAACCTACAGTACACTACGTTATAGTAGATGTGGCATGCATATAACATTTATTGACTATACCAACCATGAAGGTGACATA
>JAROYC020000145.1:0-10765 GCA_029619255.2 Dynastes hyllus
TTCGTTATTTATTATTTATACATCTGTTAACTTACTGAAAATGTATAAGAAAATGATGGTTACTTCAGGCAAATGATGAATTGTTTTAAAAAATTGGGGGGCCGCCTGGAAGGGGTTTTTGCGCACGTAGCCTGTACCGTTGGGGATAGGAAAACAGACCGCAACTTCGGCCCCTTGAGTATCAAAAAAAACCATGAGCGAGAAAGGGCATGTCTCCGTGGAGCAGCGGATTATCATCAATTTTTTTGGCCCAAAGGGAAAGGGGATGAACCCAACCGAAATTTTTCGGCAATTACAGACACAGTTCGGGAACAATACCCTGTCAATAACCCGTGTGTTTGCGTGGCACAAAAAATTTTCTGGGGGGCGAGAAAAGGTCAAGAACAACAGCCATGATCGCCGCCCAAGGACAAGTGTGATCGAAGCCAGTTTTTTTTTTGATCGGCTTTTCACGTTGATTTTCTCCACGATCGACACACAATTAATGCGCAATATTATTGGAAGTACTGGATGCCGCGAAATTGCATTTCGAAGGAAAAGGAAAAAGCAATCGGCCAGAAGTGTCATTCTTTTGCATGACAATGCCAGGCCTCTTGTGGGTAACGCCACGATGCAAAAAGTGGATGCATTAGGATGGAAAACGCTGGAGCATCCACCCTATAGTCCAGACTTGTCACCTCGTGACTTCCATCTTTTTGGTCCCCAAGGAAGTGTTTGGAGGCCGGGTTTCGACGACAACGAAGGGTAAGCGTTTTTCCAATGGCTACACGAACGTCCGAAGAGTTTTTACGACGATGGAATAAAAAAGCTCGCAATCCGATGGGAAAAATGTACATATTTCTAGGGCGAGAGAGTATGTAGAAAAATAATATATATTTGTAAGCTTAGTTAAATAAAGTTAAAAAAAAGTAAATTTTTTAAAAAAACGAGTCCCGTTTATATTTGATACACTCTCGTACAATAAATGTGCATGTTCCTTAACGAATTTGCAGATTTAAATTATTAAATTAAATAGCTCTATTTAATTTACTTATTGTTACATTAAATTTAAAAGTTAAAGGTCGAGAGAATATATTAATTATGGACGAGTCATTTCACTATAATTATCGTTGGCTGTAGATGTATTTATCGAATAAAATCCCGGGGACAAAGAATGGGAATCAAAAAGAGGGGAGTCGGTTATATAAACCGATGAAATGTCGCTTTCGGCGTCTGTAGTGCGTCATTGCGCCAGTTGTCATACGTAAGCGTATCTCAATAAATGTGGATGAACAGCGATTATATTAGGGCTAATTTTACCATTATAATGTAGTAACTATTGATACCGTGACAGTGGCAAATTGATCACGAATATTTGCTGTTTTTAATTCAGCACTACAGCAAAACCATGATCAACATGAATTAACGAATACGTGGAAATGTCTGCAAACGGTTAATAAATTTGCCTAATAAAGAAATATGTTCGCTACACAATAATTAACATTTTACCAGTCATTGTTAGGTACAATCGCACAAAAGTAAACCCGGACGAAGCGCAATAAACCTGTACGAAAGCAAGCCTTGTTTATACTGCCGATATTACCTTGTCGCTTGCCAGTCGTCCCAAGTTTGCTTTTGTCCCACCGTACATGAGTATAGAATATTTTAGGATTATGTACAGAAATATTAGAATAAACTGAAATATAGAATGACATTTACCTTAATGTTATCATATTTTTTGATATACACAAGTATATTTTTCTAGAATTTCCCTCTAACATAAGTTCTCTTATTTCACTCCTGAAATGAAAATCAGCATTACGATGGGGAAAACTTAAATATTTTAGCAAGATTTGTAAAAATTGAAATCGACATTGAATACTTTTATATTTTTCATGGCATCCCGTTTATTTTGATTAGCTTTTCTGTACATCTTTGAAGCGAGTTGTAACTAAAAATAAAGGAGGAAAAAAGGAGGAGACGCGACGTATCCTGGGTTAATGACTATATCCGTTTTGTGTACTAGGGTGGCAGCTAATTTATGTTCCTTGGAATAACAGTGCTGTACTCAGTTATCGGTTGGTTGGATCGACTAACTCAACGCATGTGCATAGAAAGAACGTTCAACATCTGAAAGTGAAATTGCAGCAGAGAACGTGTATTACGTTCAGAAGAAGATGCCTCTATGTTTGGAATGTGTAGTTTCATTCGAGCGAATGTTAAGTGTGTATGTGAATGTTCGTCGGACTTGGCGAGGGAATTACGAAGGAGGGGTCAGGGGATCTAAACACATCTATAGACATAAACACATATACGTATGTATGTGCATGAAATATACGTGTGTTCTACCTTTTATATATGATGACTAGACTTGCCTGCAACACGCTGCACCAGTTGACCTATTTCTCCCACTCCGTACCGTCCATAGGCTTTTTGTCTTCGTCTGCTTCATTCTAAAGTGAACAGTGAAACAGACATGAGACTACTGCGCTTTCCCATTGCTCTCTTTTTTAACGATCGGTATTAAATTCAGGTCGTGTTTCTATGCCAAGTATCGTTCTTTCTTTATGTTTGATTTTCTGCAGATACTCCCAAGATGCGTTTAAACGAATTTTGAGTTATTGTCACTTATGTTGTGTATAAAATATGTTTTGAACCCTTTTTAGGAAATTAATATTCACTTTTTAAATGTACCAATAACATGTCGAGCATACTGCTCGAGATGCAATAAAAACTTACTGCTCACAGTAATTTTTTGGGTATGTGGTTTTACATACATATCTTATTTAACGCAGTTCTTACTTAAGTAAAATGGATATGTGGCAACCTTGCAAACGAATAAGATATGCTCACCAGTGATGGCAGTTGGGAAAATATCCAGTGGGTGAGTAGATAAAAACGGGTGAATATTCGGTACTTACAGACATTAATTTTATACACCCAAAAAACGGATGTATTGGGTATATTTCTCTAGCGGCTAAACACCCATCCATCGGGCAAATACCACATAGTGTGATAAGTAGAGCTCGGTAACAGGGAGCCGTGCCATACCCGTACCTGTCTAGTATACAAAAACAATAGTAAGAAAATAGAAAAAAAATAATAGAACTAATACATAATTACAATATGTGAAAAGTAGTGAAACACTCGCCCTTTTAAGCAGCCTTGACTACGGAACAGTAAAACTAGAAGCACCATTATCAGTATTAATATCATATGGATAAGAGTGGCAAAAAGTTGACACCATTAGATGGTCTTTCCACAGTTGTCCCGGTGAGCGATGTTCGCCGAGGTGAGAAAATTAGTTTATATTTTGAAAACGAGCGTTCAACATCTACCGATGTTATACATTGCACGATTAAAATACTCTTTATACTTAGTCAGTGGATTATTCGATACACCATCACAAATTTGTTTTAGTGTGCTAAAATCGGGATCTTTCTGTAGCACACCCTCGAACTTTTCTAAAACGCGATTATATTTTGCGTCATGTATAGTCAGTAACTGTGTATGCATTCCGTCCATAATTTGCAGAGACTCCAATAATGATAACGACCTATTTTGTAATTGGTCTATTGCGTCAGCTAATCCTTTATAGTAGCTACGATTATTTTTTAAATCTGTTTCAACGGAACAACAGCTTTTACTATTTTGAAATGTTCAGCATAGTAAAAAGCTGCCTGCAACCATGTTCCCCAACGTGTAAGGATTGGCTTCGGTGGTTGACGAATACCAGGGCACTCTGTGTGAAATGATCGTAAACGTTTGGGAGATTTCAAAAATACTTTTTTTATGCTTGCTGTTAATGCATCTACCTCGGGAGAGCATTGTCGAATTGTTTCTGCCACAAGATGTAAAGCATCCACTTTACACGTAACATGCAAACACTTGCAACCATGTTCAAGGAGAGAGCGGCCTACTGAATGCATTATCGCTGCGCCATCGCTCATAAACATCAACACTTTATCTTTTGAAATTTAAAATTTTTCCAACGTACTAAGTACAACCTTCGTAATTGCTGCAGCAGTACACTCTTGTAGTCTTCGGCTAGCTAGTAACAGTGATAATGTAGGTTTAGTAGGGTCTAGTATGCGTACCATAATATTTACAATTGAATTTTTTTTACAGTCTGTTGTCTCGTCAACACAAAACCAAAGGAACCGCTTTTTCAATATGCGTTCCATTTTCTTTTCCACGTCATCGCGTACAAATGCAACATGTCTACGTGCCGTTTTCTCCGTTGGCAACCGCAACTCGGGATTGTATTTGTCCCAAAAGTCCTTAAACGGTTGTTTATCGAGTAAGCCTCTAGTGGCAAATTACAGTTTATCAACATAAGAATTACACAAAAAAAATGCACTTCTCGGTGGCATGCCCAATTTCCGTTTTCTATGCTGTGCGGAATTTACCTGCCTTGTACAGTTCCACTTCTTATTTGATATCAAATGTATTTTGCACACTTTATAAGCTATCGTTGTAGAACAAATCGGGAAAGTCAGAAATGAACTTATTTACTATGTCTTGAAAGGGTCGTTTTTTAGCCTTCGACATGTTCACTAAAAACTACAATTAATAACTATGTGTGTATCAATAAAATCAAAACGCACTACACTAAATAATAACTACAATTAATAACTACGTCTATATCAATAAAATCAATACTCCCTATCCGCTATCCAATGCTAAACTGAACTGAGTGATGATGATTTGTCGTGTCGTATCATAATCGGCCAGCCCTCCCCGCCCACCTAAACACAGTCACACCGCCGCTGCGATTGCTCTCCAGTTACCGGGCCCTATTAGTCAGTTCGTTTGCCTTGCTTGCTAAGTAGGGGAGCCTGGCTAACAGTCAGACTTTTTTTCTATGATATTTCAAAAACCATTGGGAAAAAAATAATACTTTTAGGTTATGCTACTTGTTGTTAGTACACATCTGTCTAAGTAACTTCATGCACTATTCCTTAATGTAATTAATTTTTAAAGGCGTAAAACGTAGGTTGGCACTTGTCTCAGTGTTACCCATACCTGTGGCACAGTGAGACACCATCTATGGCAATCATTACTTTACGCACAAGGAAAAGTAAACTCACAAATAATTAAAATATTAGTAATAAAGTTTAAAGAACAAATACGTATTATATTATTAAAGCAAAGGTAATATCTAATGAATACTGATTTGGTTAAAATTTATTTCAAATGTAAAATAAGGATTCTGCCTTTTTGATATTCCATAGCAAACTGGTTTGGACAAAATAAATTTCACTTTCTGAAATAATTGAAATGTCGTGGACTGCCCTTGTGTTACCCATCACCGTTACCCACTATATAACTATAAAACTAAAACATTATTGCAATAGTAATCTCCAATTTTATTTAAGTGATGCAATCTCAGCAAATACTCGTCAAAGGCATATTCTGGACCACCTTTGCATTTAAATCACAATGACAATATAATGCAGACCTTGAAACTGACAAAAGATTGACATTCGCAAATGTGGAGATCAGTTTCTGTAGGTACTTTCACTGTATAGATCGTAGATATTTTTAAGTTGATTCCATTATTAATTATGCTCATATTTTCTCTTTTATGCGAGTTATAACAATAAATATTTTCTTTCATCTCGAACTGGAACAAATAAAGCGTAGTGATATACCACTAACCGTTGTTACGACCCGGCAACTGTGTACGCTTAATACATTGCGTTAGGCTCCGAAGATATTTCGTTTCTATTCGTGTATATGTAGACAACAACGAAAATAATAATGATACACAAAGTGATGGAAAAGTTTTAATAAAAAGTGTTATAAACTAAAGCTAAAAATATCTGACAAACAACAGTATTCTCGACACACTCCGCACTACACAAATTATTATTGATTTACTCGGTAAGGCCGCTTCGAAGACACATGGGTCTTCTCATCTTCAGGCTTAAGATGAAGATCCATGATTCGAAACTGCCTTACCGAGTTAATTAATAATTTGTGTGGTGCAGAGTACGCCGAGAATATTGTTGTTTGCCATACTACCCCACAGTCCTTGTAATCATTATTAAAAATATCTGCTTGCGAATTACCAAAAATCAAAATACAATGTGACTCATTCATATTTTATTTTTTAATATTACCAATAAAAGCGAACAAATGTCGTGCCACACTTATAGCACGGTGCCACCGTATTTTGAAAACCCGAGTTATTACTCCAGTAACGGGTGGATTTCCAGATTAGTTTTAAAAGCAAAGAAAGTGCACATAGTGTCCCTACATACCTACATAAACTAACATTTTGAGTTAGTGGTTCTTATACATTATGTAAGCAAGTACTTTGCTAATGATTAGGCGAAACTATGTAAAGCTTTCGTTGCTTCAGGTGCACTTATAGATCTTATTGCGACAAGTAATAGTGGAACATTTCACATTGTGTCGTTAAATATATCTATAATTATAATCATTATTAAAATAAATAAAATACGATTATTTATTAATAATTCAAAAATGGTAATTCCAATATAAGTGCTACAAAAATAAAAGTCAACTTGTAGTTTTATTAGCGACAGAAAAGTAGATATGCGCGAACGCAAATACATATCTGTGCTTGTATGTGTTCGCGCACCTACACATATTACAGTACTACATGCTACAGCACATGCGTTCGTGTATGCAAAAACATACATACATAGAATAATGCATTCCTATTTGTGGCAAGTAATTTAAATAACCATAACTTTTTTATAACTTAATAACTTAAATTACCATAATAATTTTAATCCAACGTTTATATGGTTGCTTGTTATGTTCCTTATTGCCATCACAAAACTATTGACCTTATTTAGAACGTACGTTGGATTTATTATATTCCCAGACGTCATAAAATTTGAAATACCTTTGCTTTACTATAATTGCATCCATATGTATTACAAATAGATACATATTACGACTAATTGGCGTTTCCGTATTAAAGTGAATACTGCTTCATTATCGGTAAATAGTTGAGTGACTGGTAGATATCTCAAGATGAATATTTTACGAAAAAGAAAACAGAGGATAAAAGCGCGAATGTATACAAGGTGTTTTGAAGAGGTTAGGCTAGCAATATGTACTCGTCCATTTAAAATAAAAAAAGGCTTAGCAATAGTAACTGTTAATAAAGTGTTCACGTAATGATCAAAGAAGATATACACACAGCTCACATAAGGCGTTTGAAATGTCTATTCCCCGTGTTGTAGTTTGCCTTACGTGACCGAATACTCTTCCAAATATTTCAAAGTTATGTTTGTGGAGTTCCATGTAGAACTGTTGTTAGTTATCGATTGAGACTGCTTAAACAAGTGTTTTTAAGTAATGTCACGGATAAAAATCGTGAAGATTCAAGACGGATGAGCATGCGTATGATTGCAGGTCTGCATGGCCAATCCATCGACCAAGAAATATAGAGAGGTCGTACACGCCCTTCTCCAATACGACTAAAATATGGTCATACCCCTTCGTACATGAACCATGCGCGCCTTCTTAAGTCTACAAGAAGATATTTTAGGATGTTATTGTGCAAAAAATCACAATGTGACTCTCATTAAGCCTATGCAATCAACAAATTGACCAATTAAGAAATCGCCAATTAAACTAGTCCAAAAATTTAAGTATTGAAAATTCGTACTTGCATCGTCTACATACAGTGCCCTGTAGATTCTCATGTACTGAACCTTGTATATTGTCGACGTTTATTTGCAATTCCAGATCCGGTGAAGAACTCTTCAAACTCTCAAATGAAACAATTGCAAAGAGAATTAAAAGTATAAGAGATGCTTTATCTATAAGCCTACTCAACCGTGTACAGAATTTCGAAAGGAGATAAAGGATTGTCATCTTATATCGGATCCAAATCGCATTATCCGCCCTTCAAAAAGCATTAGAGATGGATTGGCAACAAAGATGAATTATCACAGAAAATGGAAATCTACTGGCTTGGTTACATTTAAAAACTAATTCCAACGGTTGAGAAGGTACCTAAAACAAGAGATAGACAAGGAATATTTTAACTATGTAAGGACAACGCAACACACAACGTTGACAAATCCTAAGGTTTTTTGGAATTTTGTTCAAACAAAAAAGAATATATCCAGGATTCCGGGAATGGTACATTTCAATGACAATGAATTCACTAATCCGCAGGATATAATTGATACATTTGCGGATAACTTCATGTCAGTGTATTTATCGTCTACTTCTACTGCTCCTCTTCCAGACATTTCATCAAACCTTCCTCCACTGTCACTTCATAGTGTTACGCTTGATGATGTTTACCTATCTATCAAAAAGCTAAGGGATAAATCGACGGCCGGTGATGATGGAATCCCTTCTTTTCTGGTCAGAGACTGCATGCGTATTTGCTAAACCATTAGTCTTGATTTTTAATATGTATTTGAAACACTCTACATTTCCTAAGCTCTGGAAGTTAGCACGCATATGCCCCGTTCTCAAAAAGGGTGACCCTGCAGACGTGAAGACCTATAGTATCTATCTTATCCAACTTCTCCAAGGTTTTCGAGCAAATACTTTATCAAAATCTCCAGAATAGCATGGCTTCATTCCGACACGTTCCACTGTAACTAACCTTGCTTGTATTACCCAAGATATCGCAGAAAAGCTTGATCGGGGAGGTCAAATAGACGCCATATTTGTTATCAAGGGTTTAGGCGTGACTACCAACTGAGTTTTGACCAATATGTTCGCGATATATGTACATCTGCTTCCAAGCCACTTGGCTTCTTCATACGCGTATCTAAAGGACGGATCCGTTAGCGTTGAAATCATTGAGAAGCAAACTGCAATATGGTAGTGAGGTTTGGTATCCGTATTACGAGGTGCATTGTCGACTCGTTGAGAGCATTCAGAGGAAGTTTTTGATGTATTTGCCCTTCAAGATGGACGGAGTATATCCGGAGCGCGGCGTTGACTATACTTTGTTGTCGAAGCGTCATATGATGGAACCTTTCAGTGCACGTAGAGCTAATGCTAGTGCGTGTTTTGTATTCAATTCAAATTGATTAACAACAAAGTTGATTGTCCAAAGTTGTTAGCGCGTTTGCAGTTCAATGTGCCAAGGTTACCGTCTAGATACTGCGATACTCGTGTTCCGTCATATAGAACTAATGTCCTGCGTAAAGCGCCTCTTCTTCACGCTGTCATCGATGCCAATTTGATACGATAGTTGGTAATATGCCGTTATATATTTACTATTATCTAGATCTTTATTGTTATGTTCTATGTATGTGCTAGCATCACTGATATATCTACAATTTATGTTTACTTTTGTAGTTTGTTCTGTAATGGAATGACGTCTGTTGGACAAATATATTATTATTATTACTATAATATTTCGACTTATAAGAAATTATAGGCGTATAATTGATAACTAATTCATAATTGAACCAACTTTTGAAACAGGTCCTGCTATATACTCTTAGTTGAATCATTCCAGCTTAACTGGTTCAGGGTCCCCACCTCGCCATTACGGATTTTAATAAAATTTTGTGTACCGAATCACATGACTTGAAATAGCTTCTGTAAAGTCTTAAAGTCACTAGGATATTTTTAGAAATATGGTTGTTTGTTTGGGACCACACTATGACGATTTGCCGTATCTGTGTGAGTGTAAGTTAGAATATTTTATTAACTGTCCAAACAAAATGAATGAAACATGGCAGTTTTATGCAACTCGCTATGATGTATTAATAGTGATTTTTACTTCTAATGATTTTAAAAAAGTGTGAAAGTAGGAAAATATGAACACCGAAACAGGAAAAACAGAACAATATCATTGTAATTTTTTGTTATCTACCAAGCTATGACAACAACGACTTAGAGAACAAGTCAAATTTTATTTTTCAACGTAAGAACCATTAACGCTAACACACTTATTCCAAAATTTTGAGTTTTGGAAAAAGATAGTCACAGGGGGCGAAGTCGGGACTGTAAGGTGAATGTTATAATTCCTGAAAACCAAATTTGTTGACTACTGGTTGAAGAATTCGTATTTTATGCACTCCGCAGTTGTCATGCAGAAGCAGAATTAAGAGAATCCCTTCCATATCCCAGAAAACAGTGGCCATCATTATAAAATCTTGGGATAAAGCAGTCAAATTGTCCTCGCAAATTTGTCGCCTACACAGTTTTCGTTCGGGACTGAGCAGCCTGGGAATTTATCCCCCCCCCTTCGCTCTTCCCAAATCTTGTAAATTTTTTAAAAAACTCGTTTTGTTTTTTTCCTACACTTAGCAATAACTGTAACCTTTTTCTCCGGTTAGTCAACACTAAATCTTCAACTTTGTTGATGATTTCTTCAGTTCTCCTTCCCGGGTCTTTACACTTTTGGTCATCATAAATGGATTCCCTATCTCATTTGTACTGCTTGCACCGATATTTGATTCGGAAATAGGACGGACAATCTTCTCCACACTCTGCCACCATTCTCTCATGGATATTCTCCGGGTATTTTTTCGATAAAAAAATTTCTATTCCGTGCTCAAGATTAAACACTCTTTTTGCTTTTTATGAAAATGAATGACAAATGGCGATTGGGAAACCCAACCTGGGGGTGGCACAAAAAGCCCCGAAAATTGCGATAAAAAATTGCCCGGTGCATATTTTTCTACTAGGTAGATAACATAAAAAACTCCCCTAGTTGCTAATTTAATTATGAGTAGATCGCCATTAAATATTATTTGACGACATGACTTTGTCTTTAAATTTGTACAATCTAAATATAATTTTTTAAACAAAGCCCTAAACC
>JAROYC020000146.1:0-10711 GCA_029619255.2 Dynastes hyllus
AATTTCCAAATCTGTTTTAACTTGACTATCCTGAAATTTAAAACGCTTACCTTAGACAGCCGCGGTTTCCTTTGGGTCAATTCTAAAATCACTTCTTTATATTCTAAAATTTTTTAAAAGATAAAAAAATGCAGCCTCTAACCATGTTCCCCAAAGTAAAAATAGGTTTGGTGGTTCGGGAAAACCAGGCATATCTATGAAATTTCCCCGAATACTTTTTGGGGATTTTACAAACAAAAGTTTTGTATTTGCTATTGAGCGTTACATCGGAAACATTTTCTGATACTATCTGCTACGAGACTGGGGTATAAATTTTTATGTAATATCAAAGGGTAGCACAATGTTTTTGGGAGATCGACCTACAGCAAGCATGTTTGCGGCACCATCACTCAAAAACTAACAGTTGATTTGTTGAAAGTTAAACTTTTATTTCCCAACATTGAAATTATTTCCCAGTGCATTGTTGTATTCGTCTAGAAGCTAGTAAAATTGAGGGTGACGGTCGATTGGTTCCATTTGCGTACCATTACATTAACCACAGAATTTTTTTACGATCTGTTGTTTCGTCCACAAAAAACCCAGTTTTTATCTTGCAACTCCGATTTAATTTTTTTCTCGAATGCTTGGTCTCTCACTTGGAAACAAAAGCCCGAATATTCATTCCAAAACGAGACGTTCTTTTTTCCCTTAGTAAATGAAATGGTAAATTACATAATAAACACATAAATTAAATTTAAATTTGTTATAATCTCGTGTAGTTTTTTTTAAACATGCCCTGCACTTTTACGTCCGTAGACAATCACTTTTCAAAACTTAAATCTATTTTACACATACACATTGAATTTTAGCGCCATCACACTTTAAATCAGGCATTTTTGCAATAAATTCTCTTATTGTTCCCAAATTTGGTCGTTTTTCCCACGAGGAAAAAATTTTCAAAACAAACGTAGAACTAGATATAGTATACGACGGCGTAGATGCATACACAACAGATCGGGTTTCAGTCGCAGTTATCTGACGTTTTTACCGAATTGTCCCGGCCATGTTTTTGTGTAAACTTTTATGCGTCTGCCACTGGCTTTCAGCGCAGTTTGCGTTGCTCTAGTTATCAATTCGTTTTTTTAGTGACGATGATTTAGTCACCGCTACTTAAAAATCACCGGTAACATCAACGGTGATCCAACGTTTGCAAAACCAGCGAATGGTGATTAAATATAAATGGTAATGCACTGTATTACTACTATTAGAAAGAGTTGTAGATAGAACATAAGTTTTAGGAAGAAATAAAAATTAATACATCTGCGTTTGTGTGCCTCGACTGTAGGATAGATAAAGAAAGGTGATGCAGCAGTATCTGCGGCGTTATAGCTCTTGTATTTGTTTAATTAATAGTTAAACATTACTCGGCATATGTGTATACATTTGAATATGTTGCAATTTTGTCCATATTCGTCATTAACGCTGCTTATACAATATGGGAGTAAGTTATAGGTTCAGAACTAGGTTATATATTATGCAAAATAAATTATGAATCGGTAAAGGAAAAACCGCGAAAATGGATAAAAAATGTTTAGAATTTTGTCTCTTACATCAGCACAAGCGAGCCCGTTTGTGAAATTAGTACGTTAGGGGTAGTGCGTTCGACACCGGTCAGAAACGGTGGCATCTTCTCAGGCGAGTCCGGTACAATATTGGGTCATCATTCGTATATTAGGAAATAATTAGCTGCCCTATATTGAATTTATATAAGTAAATGTATGCCTGTAGTTAAATCTAAATTATGTTTTTGGATGTTTTGAGGAAAGCAGAATTTTTTTTTTGTAAAACGCATATTAGAAACGGTTTTCCTCTTTGTAACCCATTCCATGGACAGCCTATATAAGAAGAAGCAACGCAATTAGAAAAAAAGTACGATATTGATAAAAAGTAACAGCGGGTTTTTAGTAAGGTCCATTATTTCTGTAATAATAAACTATTTTAATCGTTTTGTAAATAAGCTCTAAGTTCTGAGACACCAACATAAAAACTCTTCAACGTTAAAAACCATCTCAATAATTCACTGTTATATAATTTAAAATATTCGCATTCGATACATTCCACATGCACTCAGACGCAGATAAAAGAATATGTAACCCTCTCGTAGTAAGGAGTTATTAAGCCGTGCAATAAAACCCATTCTATCCCTCTCTGAACCAGACAGTCGCGTCATCCATACGCATACACGTCCAATAGCGGCCAAAAGCAAAATCCAAAGACGCTCCCTAGAACGCAGATATGTAGTCAACGAACCGTCCGTCTGCATGCAGTTATCCTCTCATCCGATCGATAAGTGTGAAGAAGAAAACAGAGGTCAAAATCTCTCTTGTCGTCGTAGTCCGTATACTACCGCTATGCTAGCCGTTCTCTTAGTAGTCGCAGTCAGTCCGTATCGGGTCTGGAATCCAATAACTTCGATGCACGTATCGCGGCCCCTTTATTAATGCGATTCCTGTCGCCTCGACGTGTCCTATATTAGACATCTAAGGAGCCGCCCGACACCACCACCAGTAGCCCTACGTTCCACCATTTCCCTTTTCCTCCACCCACTAACCATCTCATACCATCGCTTTCCAATACTGGAAATCGCCATTGCCTTGCATATGTCTACTTCCACTGTCCATTACTCCGTGTTTTTCCCTTCAATTGCATCTATTTTTGAGTGAATCAGCTGTTTCAAAAACAACTGCAACTTTTAATAATGTCAACTATTGTAAATATAGTACAATAACTAATTACTACAATATAAAAAAGAAGGCGCCAATGCGAAAGCTTTTCTATAAGACAAAAACAAATGATTTTCAATGCCTTTACACATTTACAAAAGCCATAAATTTGCCCAAATGCAGTTAAAGAAACAAGCAAAGCACTAGGCTTTTTTATTATGATTATTTATTATATATTTCTAAAACTATATATAACTAGTACACGTGGTAAATAGTAATAAATAGAAAAAAAATTACATTAAAGGTATCTCATTATTATGATTATATCATTATATGGGTAAGTGACATCTGTATTCCGGTTTCTACTACCTAGGACGACATGACTATAACTACTGGAACCAGGTGGTACAAGGAAATATTTCGATTGCTGTTTTTAAAGATTAGTGGCATAAATTGAGAGATGTAAGATGTCCTGGCAGTGTTGTTCCGTCTACCGATTTTTCGGTAGATCTACCGAATTTTATAGCTACCTACCGAACTACCGAAATGCTCCTTGGATCTACCGATTAAAAAAAATACTAATATGTTGTAGTTTCGAACAGAAAATAAATTTGATAACACAATTTTATCTTTGATTTGTGTTACCATCAAAAAAGTATTTTAAGAATATTTTGAATAAGTTTGATACACCGACTGAGAAATTTAGATCTGCCATCTATTGACCTATTACTACAAGCAGATATTTACTAGCGTCTGAAAGATCTGTAATACTACATTTTTTTAAAATTACTTTTGAGTAGATAGGAGAAGAAGGCATCATTCTGTTGTAACATTGTTAGAAAACGATATTCCAGATTTATTTATCATGAAATGTATATGCCATTCATTCCATTTGTGCGCTTCGTACGCATGTCAAAAACTTCCTAAACACGTAGAAGAGACATTTTTCAATTATTTTAGTTCAAGTCCAAAAAAATTTTCCCGAATTCAAAGAATATCAATTGTTTTGCAATATTAAAATTCAAAAAATTCTCCACCCTTCAAAACAAGATGGTTGTCATTTCATCAGGTTGTACACCGAATATTGGAACAATTTGGTGCTCTAAATTGTATTTTACAACTGCCGTGGCCGAAGGAATGTCTCGGCTGCAGACAACGTCCTCCAAAATTTTAATAATCTGCTAAATAAACTTTTTTGTTATTTCTTGATCATGTTTTACCGTTTTTTAATAACTTGAACCGCGAAATACAATCTGAAGCTGCAAAATTACATGTCTTGTATACTACTGTCTGTAATATTTTACGTACATTTGGTGATTGTTTCTTAAAACGAGAATACATAGCCGCAACACCCCGGAAGATATTGATTTTAAAAATCCAAGACATTTTTTACAGTTGGAGGATTTTTACTAGTTGGGAACAAGCGTTGCGGTGTATTTGCAAGAAACGGCGTAAGTAGTTCGCTGCTTAGATTTTTAACGAAAGTTGCGTACAAATAATTTCACGACTTCATTAAAAAATAACCCAACCAAAATTTAATTTTATCAATCCTGCAGTGGTTAAAAATTTGGATCTATGTTCTTTAACATAGGTTCACTTTTCCCAAAATATAGTATCTCGTCAAAACCTGCAAAATTTAGATTCAGAATGGAAGTTACTTCGTAATAATAATGAGGAATGTCAGACATTTAGTGACGATGTTTAATAATTTTGGACATAAGTGAAGCAAATTAGCCGAAGTGATGGTAAATATGTATTTCCCGTTTTGAGAAAATTTGTGGAAAATATGTTATGTCTTCCACTTTCTTCTGCCAAAGTGGAAAGAATTTTTTCTGCAATTAACTCAGTGAAGACAAAAGAATGGAATCGGCTAAGCACAGAATCAATTACTGGTCTTTTTCATACAAAAATTATATCAACCGAGAAAATTGCTTTAAATTTCCAATTGAACAAAAATTTTACAGAATATGAAGGACAAAACTTTAAAAAATCTTCCTAAAGATGAATAAAAATCAATAAAAACCTGTGTTTTTGAATTTTTTTTACAAATTCGTTTTAATTATACATTTCGTTATTATATTACAGGTATTTTTGGGTTTTGTTAATAGTTTGCTATTTTTTTATTATTATTTTAATTGTTGAATTTATACCTCAATAAACTTATTGTTCAAAAAATTGTTGACTTTGAATTTCGAATGTAAAAGTGTACATATAATCTACCGAAATCTACCGAATTTTGCCGAGGGTGTCTTCTGATTACGGAAAAGCACAACGGAACGACACTGTGTCCTGGAGACATTACCGCCAGGAGCAAGAAGCTTTATCTTGGTTATTGTTTCTAGGTACTTTTTTCATGTGTACTTCTACATTAAACTTTTGTTCGAACATTATTCTGTAGATAACTTCTACCTCAGCCTCACACCTCAGCCAACAATACTTAAACGCTTTCTGGAATTAAGAAACCTATTTACTATCCTTAAGAAAATATTGTTTTGTGTTATAGTGGTTTACTTATACTAAGAATCGCTTTCTTCAAGTTTTCTGCAAGAGTTTCTTGAATCAAGTTAATAAACGCCTTAAATAAAGAAATACAATTATTTCATTACAAGAATATACTTCTCTTAATTGTCTTGAATTAAGGTGGACAGCTTTGATACAAGTAAACGTTTCTCTGCGTATACAAGTCAAATTAACAAATATTAGATTATTGAAAATATAACAATTAAGTTATAACTTACAATAAGATGGCAAATCATCTGATGTCAATGCAACGTTGTGCATTCTAGGAGCCCTAATTGATGAATGAGGAAATAGAAATGCAGTAGTACTCACGTCTCTACGTAAATGATGAAAAGAACGATGTTCATGCTCCCACCCATATTCTCCGTTTCATATACATATTTCGAGTTCTCCGTTTCATATATTTACGTAGCGGCTTGAGCAGGCGGCGAGGTGTGGCAATTAAATAAGCGGACTGGTGCTACAAAACATTTTATTGATCACCAATTACATTAAAAGTTTATACCCTTCAATGCACTCTCCTTGCCGATCCCTACAACGCTCCATACGAATTTTCCACTGTCGAAAGCAGTCTTGGAAGTCCGTTTCTGCCAGCTTGTTGAGAACCTCCGTCGCTTTCGCTTTCACCGCTTCCTCACTGTCAAATCTTATCCCCTTAAGCTCCGATTTTACCTCAGGAAATAAAAAAAGTCACAGGGGGCCAGGTCAGGCGAGTACGGTGGGTGGTCCAACACGGCGATGCCGGATTTCGCAAAGAACTCCTTCACAGACAAAGCGGAATGGGCTGGCGCATTGTCTTGGTGGAGCATCCAGGATTTGCTCTTCCACAAAGCGGGTCTTTGTCTTCTCACTCGTTCACGAAGGGTAGTTAGAACTTCGTGTTTCACAAGAAACTTGAGATTAACTCGTTGCTCGATCTGAACACTCAGCATTTTTCTTAACCTGCTAGCGTAAGGACTTGAATGGACGATTGCTATTGCGAGACTGAGCGACGTACAACCGTGTCCATCGAGCTCAGAGTGGGGAAAGCATCTACAAGCACAGACATGTTCAAACCTGCCGTGGCGTGCTCGCTGTTTGCCAATAGTAGCAGCAGTCCAGTTATTTAATTGCCACACCTCGTATATCCACGTAAAAAAAATAAAGCGAGGACACTTGTTGCGCCCCACACACCCCCGAAATTTGAAACAAGATATACAGGTTGAAAATTGGTAAATTGGAACAAAACAGAAAAATGTTGAAAATCTTACAAATGAAATCAACACAAGAAATATTATCCTTTTGTAATGCGCCTGGTTATTGTAGCTTTTCCTTTCCTATAAAATACATATTTTGAATAGTTTAAAGAACAAATACATGCATACATGTGAAGCAAAAAATAGAATTTTTTTTTGTTTTACTTCAACTTAACGTCCACATACTGTAGAATCATAGAAAATTTTCTGTTATACTTGATTATGACTCAATATGTTACAGAACTTGATCTGAAATCATTATACACTCGCGCTTGCCAGTTAGAAACCTCAATTTTTCTCTCTCATAATTGCGCGAAGATGATTAGCCTTTGTCAAGCTCAGAAAATTATATTTCATAGCTATACACCGTATGCTAGACGGTACTAGGCAATATCCCCACCATAACACTATTTCCTCTGTTAACGAAGTAGCTATTAAAACGGTTTTTGTCACCAACCTGTATGTACACTTCAAAAGTATTACTTTGTTCCAATTTATTATGATTGCGCACATCATGCTACACAATAATGGAACTATTACCAAGCTTACTGCTAATTGTATTGTTCGAGGCCTCTTACCCTGTATTTCACAAATATATTTTCCGCTTGCGCAAAATGCTAGCTAGGATTTACCTCTACCTATCCCTCCACCTATTCCTTATATTTCTAATGACAAAAAATGTCCGCAGTATCAAAGGGTTTACTGATATGGAGATCCATGAAAAGCGCAACATACTTAGATCTATTATTTAGTCATCGAGTATATTAATAAAATGAAGTACCACCGTTTTAATTCACTTACCTTAGAAATATGGTTTCTGTTTAAGAAAAATACATACGATCTTCTTCAACCTATAGTAATAAAACTAGCGGATAGTTTTCTAAAAACTGGGATTTCTCTTTTTATATCTGGGCGTCATTTGTATGGTTTCCAAGATATTTTTCCACGCATGATCTTCTTCAGCCTATAGCAATGAAACTGGCTAATAGTTTTATATAAACTTGGGGTTTCTCTTTTTATATCTAAGCATCAATTTTGCGGTCTTCAAGATATCAAGAGAAAGATACTGTGCATGAAATATCTGTTAATTCGTCAAGAGTTCTATAACCAACCCCAATGCTTGCATTTAAATGTCAAAACGTTCACTGCAGAAACTGTAGCAGCAAAGGAAGAATTGCTGACAGTAATTTCTAGCAACATTAACCTAGTGGTTACCAAATTTAATTCTTCAAGATGTAACATTACCCTAAGGACCTCGAAACAAGCACATCTACGAGGTAGGCGCCATATATTCTCGGTCTAATATATATAGAAAGAATAAACTTGGTAAAATATAACAATTTTTATTTTTCAATTTAATCTCCCCTAACTTCAATATATTTTAACGATTAATTAACAATTCTACCCTTGTAAAAATAATCTAAAGTTTCTCCCTCAAAATGTTGTATTATAGCTGCTTGCAACTTACTATTGTCCTTAAAACGACTCCTTTCTGGATAGAGGATCATAATACAGAACCATTCCGTGCGTACAGGGAGTTCTGGCGCTAGAAGCGGTAAGCGCTAGCGCTACTAGCACGCGCTTGAACTCGCAGGACGACATTCAAGCCGCTTTTTCTAGCGCATACCTAGTTCGAACTTCTAACGGCGGTTATATTTGTTTCATACAAGTTGTTTTTTTTATAGAGTCTATAGCGCACTTGTTTTTCCTCAAAGTACGTCCAATATATCGAAATAACGTATTTGTTGTAAAAAAGGCATCGTTTTTAAGGTAACTTACATGCATCTAACAATAGCATATTCCTACATACTCAACAAAAACATTTTAGAATGGATTTGGAGATATTTTTTGAAGAAGACCATCTTGTTAAGAATTTATCCGCAAATGCACTTTTAATACAGTTGGGTATATAGTAATTCGTATTTGATTATTTGCCGCTACCCCCACTCTCCGCTAGATCATCTAGAGAAATTTATTTGTGCTAGCAAACATGGCGGCCGCTAGATCTAGCGCTAGCACTTAGCGGTTGCGTTCTGGTCACCGCTCGATCGAGCGCCGGTTAGCGCTAGCGTCGCTAGAACTCCCTGAACGCACCCATTGTATCATCTCCTGTGACAATGGGCTCCAAAATCGATTTCGGGTCGTCTCCGCACATGTTTAGAGACGAGCACGCACATTCGACCCGATGCGTCGCGACGTTCACGTTGGAGAGCAGAAAGAGGACGCGGTACTCATCTTGCACTAATCTTATTCATACCCAAATGGTTATGGGGAATTCAGCGAATACTGTTTCATCTTCAAATGGCGATCTGCTAATACTATTTCGTCAATAGTTGAAATGTTTTGGGGCGTTATCAGTTAAATTGGCTCATCTTCGAGGGACTCCTGCCTCATACGCAAACGTTTTCCCCACTTTTTAATATAGCGGGATATGAAGGAGATAAATCACCATAAACGCCGTCTAAACGTTGTTTAATGTGATTAGGTATATGCCCTTCTTTTGTTAAAAGTTTAATGACCGCGCGGTACTCAATTTTCGTTGTCTGAGACATTTTCATGCACTAGTCACGTTGTCTGGCTGGGTGCTAAGAACTACTACTCTGTGCAACTATGACGCAACGGAGTTTGAAAGCGCTCGAACCTATATAAGCCTGTCAGGCCGAGAATTGATGGCGCCTACCTCGTAATTTAAATAAATCCAAAGATGATGAAAAACAAAATATTTCGGAAACCAACAAAGCACATTCTAAATTTAACTTCATGTTGTTAGCATACCACGTCTACGCAACAACCATTTATCTCCACACCAACGCAGCGTTACGACGACAACTAAAAACCGATCCTTTCACGCCCCCGAACCGTGTGCGTCGTAGCAAGTAAATAAATTTGAATCCGATCCCGTTTTACCCCCTAATCCAACCGACGCATTTATTTATACGCCTCACACGAACGCCACGCCGAAGAGGGCGCCACTGGCTACGTTTTTGTACGCGTATCCTTGCGAATATATGCGTTATTTGTCCACGTACTTCATTGTATTTTATTATTTCCAGTTCTACGCGTCAAATATAACGCAGTCCTCGACAGCAGCAGATGAAAAAAAAGGGAAGAATAGAAAACTAGCACGCAGTGAAAGCGTCGAAAGCTTACGCCGGATCGGAATCACGATCACGAACGTTCGGTCGCCTATCAACTTCTGGATCACGTTATCACGTATTATTTTGCCACGAGAATATGGAGGAGAGAAAATGGAGCGAGAAAAGGAGAGTGGAGGGACGACCGGTAAAAAAACAAACAGCGAATAGTAGTTCTGAGGCTTTGTGGCGATTTATTTTCTAGAGGCGAAATGATATTGGTGTGTGTACGGCAAATAACGAAATCCCTATTCGAAATCGAAAACGGTGTCGAAGTCGTCGCACGGTTATATATTGTGGATGTGTGTATGTGTGAGTATGTATTGTGCTAAAGGTCAAAGAACATGCTGGTGTGCTTCATGAATAGGGAAGGATAAAAAATTAAATGAAAATATTTTACGGTTTGAATTTAGAAGTCATCGCGTGGTACCGGAATTGCTTGCTTGATAGCCAAAAATAGAACCTACATACCTATTACGCAGCGCAGATAAGGATGACAAATAAATTATATCACAGCAATGTCTGCTTATTGACTTTAATGGATTTCAATGGCTTGTTTTAAACAGGGTGATTCGAAAGCATTATCACAAACGCCAACACTGGATTTTACTCGTCAAAATAAACCAAAAGGTCTGAATAAAATATGCCGAAGACTTTCGGTTAAGCAGATACAACAAATTGAAATGAAGATCACATTCCATTATTGGGGATCGTGTGGTTTTACTTTATCTCAACGAAAATACTTAAATAAATGATAAATTAGAAAATTTAAGCAATTGTTCAAAATGGCCGCCAACAGCTTGATTGCGTAAATTTAAACACCGCACCAAGTCCTCCCTTGCACAAGCAATTATAGTAGGTGTAGTTTGTACACTAAACCTTTTAGGCCAGCTCAAAGAAACAAATTTAGAGGGCTAAAGTCCAGTGAGTGTGGTAGACAGTTTATAGGACCTTCTCTGCCAATCCATCTATCTGGATATTCAGCGGTCAACCACTTACGAATGTCTCTACTAAAATGTGGCGGTGCTCCATCGTGTTAAAACCACATTACGGCACACAGCGCCAGAGGAGTTCTGGCAATGCGTTCTCAAAAAACTGGTGATAAACATTCCCCAAAAAC